>OZ005662.1:220097713-220240213 GCA_963930645.1 Salticus scenicus
GTGGCAAGAAACGTGGTTGAAGAATAAAAGAATGAATGTGTCCTTATTAGCTGCGTTCATTCAGTGTCAATGTACCCTTAGTTAAAAACTTGGACGTAACCACCCAGAAAAACGATGCTCTAATGATTTAACCTCTCACCGGAGGTCAGTGCAATCCAGATTCTTGCTTGAAAAACCGAAACTAAGTATTTACTAGTTACTTATGCACATAGATCACGTGATTAAGCAGACGAAACTGGGAAAAGCCAATAAACTCCTATGAAATGTTTACGATTTGAGCAAGAATTTCAATCGCAGCGCAACCTGGGGCACATATTATCATTCAGGTAGGACAGTGAAGATAAAACGTGAACCGGAGCGATAGTAGCACCACTAGTGTCAACAGAAGGGAGCTGCGAATTTCCACATGTGTAATATCTACATGAATAGCATCTTCGATCGAAAATTGCCATGCTATTTCGCAAGTAGTTAGTAACACAGGTTTGTATGTGAAGTTTTCTTTTTTTTTTTTTTTTTTTTTTTTTTTACTTTCTGTTAATTTTGAATTCACAAAATCATACTCAAAACATTAACGGTTATTCTTCTAAAAATTAAAATTAATTTTCACAATGTTTAAAAATATATTTTGCCTAACACATTCATATTCAAGTACAAATAAAGATTACAAACTGTACTTCTGAAATAGCAGTATGAAATCGTTAATTATTTAATATTGCTTGGTTTAAACAATACAAAATGCTTTAACATGAAAAAATATGTTTGTTTAGGTATATTTTCAAAAGGAATTTGCTTAATATTTAGTACTTGCTTCTTAAAATTAATTGCTTTTTACAATCAAGTTTTAAACAATAACAAAGTTGCCAAATTAAAACATAGATACAATAAAAATATGACAAGCGATTGCAAAAACTGAAGAGCTTGAAAAACTTACAGACATTACAAACAGGGTCACTGTAGTCGCATTTGGCTGCCATTGAGCATGCGGGCGTGTCTTATCGAAACTAAGCGACAAAAAAAAAAAAAAAAAAAAAAAAAAGCCGCACTGCAGGGTTTATACAAATTTAACCAAACTTACAGGAAATGTAAAGTGAGGTAAGACATACAAATGATTAGAATTACAAAGCGATTGCGCATGCGTGGAATGAGAACCGACTGCTTATCAGTCGCTTCTTCCAGGTATATGACTGTAAAGGCGCATTAAAATCTGCTTATCGTCCTTTGTCAGCGGTAAACGTTTCATTGACGGTCAATATGCCTCTTCAAAAGCGGAGGGTGTCATACCAACAACTAACGCAGTTCGTACGAGGCCGCATCGTTGGTATGCGAGAAGGTGGATTTTCGTATTGAGAAATCCATAGTAGAATAACCAGTAGTATACCTTAATACTTTTGTAGATTCTTGTATATCAATCATTAATGCTAGTCATGCCATACTTTATATGAAGAAAGATTTTGTGTATTTGAATAATGTATATCAATTTCGTTAAGTTTTCTACGATCTAAATAAATTAAAGTATGATTTAAAGAAATATTTCTCTTAGACTGCAGTGCATAAAATTTATTTTGTGATCATTATACACTTATCAGTAGCCCTACTGATAAAATTTTTAGTAACGTATATGTTAGATTAAACTTAAATAATGTATATTAGTTTGAAGAATTCTAAAAATATATTTAGTAATATGAGAGTGCATTCAGACAAATGGTGAAGCAGTAGGACGGACTGAACTCATATACACTTTTCAACTTTATTGTAAAGTGTTAATAAATGTAAAACTATAGTAAATAAAATATTCGCAACCTGAATTTAATTAAAAATTATTGTTCTATAAAATTAGCAATTTTCAGTTTTATGAACGCAAGCTCACAAATTATGAAATGTCACTGTAGGGCTAGCCTTTAGTAAGCTGACCTTAAATGTAATTAAATACTATTTTTCTATGAAATGTTTAAATTCCAACCGAATTTAGCGATTTTTGGACAATGAATTCATAAATACTATTTATAACCAGTTTATAGCCTAATCGATTAAAAATTTTCGAGTTTTAGAAAGGAGTTTTATAATAAAAACAAAATGCAAGACTTATCATCTAACATGAGTTGGGTAGTATATTGAAAGATTGCCAGCTCGTAAATTTTATAAAAATTTAAAGCAAACTGACCAGAAAAATATCAAATTTTTAATTAATTTTAAAGACTCTATCAAACGAATTTTCATCATACTTAGCTCAGAATCATGCTAATTCAATCAGCATTCTAAGAAATTAATAACCGCTTTGAAATCGGTCTATTATTTTGGGAAATACAATAGCACAGTTAGAAAGACATACACACGCAGACAGATAAAGGCATTAAACTTATCACACCCTTCTATTTTTTGGGGGGAAGAAAGGGTGTCAAAATTTGAAAAGAAATTTACAGCAGTGTAAATTTGAGAAACTTGTTTCTGTACCATAGTATCTGTAAAAAATGTATTTTCAAAATTTACGTCTAGCCATTTTATTTAAATTATTCACTACTTACCATGGCTTTATAATTTCCTTTAATCGCAGACGGTAATTGAACTAGTGAAAAATATGAAATACATACCAATTAATGTTTACATCTAAAACAAAATTGTTCTAATGTAAATGGCGGCTTTTAATCTCACAAACTTTACTGTGAGCAGATAATCTAAACTTCCAGCTTTAGTATCGTTTAGAACATTTAATTACAACTTTACGTTTGATGTTTAATTACTTGGAAAGTTAAAAGAGTGTGATCCATTCCAATATGCCTCAGGTGTAAAGCAAACATCAAACAGTTTTATTATTTATAAACAAGGATGTTGCAAATTAACTGCTTTAATCAAATCAAAGCACTTAAGTGTGTTGAGAATTGATGTTGATTGGAACAAACTTTTGTTTGTTTGTTTTACATTTAAGAAAACTCTTTGAAAGCGTTCATTCTTAATAAATGTAATCACATTATAGATATATATATATATCTTTTAAAGGCCCATGTGCATTTAGCAATTAAAATTATTCAGCATAACCATTGCTATAATTAATGTTAAAAAGTTTTACTGCTATAGCAGAAATTTTTAGCAGAACCCGTCAAAAATAATTATTTCTGAAGTAATTTAAAACCTCATTAATTACTGTGATGAAGTGAAATATGTGATGTAAAAATAACATATATATTTTTTTTATTTACCATTTATTTTAATTGAAATCTATTTAAACGTTTTATGGAATGGTAAAAGGAGACTTGGCGCTGGATTATTAAAACCAGTAAAATCTACAACGTCATAAACGCCAAAGAAAAAATATTTGGGAACTACACAGCTGTTTCGGTAGCCTTAAGCGTACCGTCTTCAGTGCAGAAAGAATTCTGGAACTGGAGAAGTGCTCGTATATATACAAGAGGGACCGTGTTGAACAGAATTCGGTCCCTCTTCTATATATACGAGCATTTCTTCAGTTCCAGAATTCTTTATGCACTGAAGACGGTAAGCTTAAGGCTACCGAAACAGCTGTACGCTTCCCAATTTTCTTTGGAGTTTCTGACGTTGTAGTTTTTACTGGTTTTATGGAATGCTTTACTCGTAAATACAATTGTTATAACTGAGCCATTTTCAATTTCAGCGTATAAATTTGTTTATTATTTATCCTCTATTTTTTGTAAGTTCACGTGCTGAACAATATGTCAAAGAAAAAAAGAGTTAAATGAATTTAATGCTTTTAATTTTTATGTAAAATATGAGCGCGTGCTATCTTCAAAATTTGTTAAAATGTAAAGATTATGTGATGCGTGTGGCATCCACAGTTTTGTTTTTTAATTCAAGAAATAGAACAGAATAAAGTTAGCAACGATGTTGGTTGCATTTTTTCATATAGTTTGAGTTCTTAATTTTAGTGAACTACTTTTTACCGTAGGAATAATTTTCTTCTGTTTAATGTTATAGGGAATTATTATATGAGCATAAAAGATGCTACTTTAATAATTTTAAAGTGTAAATAAGTAGTCTTGGCGTCCGCCTTTATACAGTTTAATTTAGTAAGAGAAAAGCTAGGAATTTGCGGTGCTTATTCCGTTGCTTTACATAAAACTACTGGAGTCCATAGCGACAGGACCGTTCAAGTGAAGTAAAATTATTTTGATTATATTAAGATTAAAAAGATGTTTAAAACCGTTAAAGGGTTTAAAAAAGAAGATTTGAAATGGGTAGCCGAAGAAATTGGAGAGACTTTGCCTTCGACGTTCACAATAGCAAGCTTAAAAGAGCTGATTTTAAATAGTAAAGAGTATGAAAAGGATCCCGAATTTGTGAAAGATATCTTAGAAAATGCTATAGCGGAAAGAAAATTGAAAGAAGAAAAACAAGATTTGAAAGAAGAAAAACAAGCTTTGAAAGAAGCTGAGGCATTAAAGCTAGAAAAAGAAGCTGAGGCATTAAGGCTGGAAAAAGAAGCAGAACTGGAGAAAGAGAAATTAAGATTGAATCATGATTTAGAATTGGCGAGAATACAATCATCTGGGCAAATTCAAACTGATGCTATTTTGAGTAATTATGAAAATAGTACTATGAGACGAAAATTTACTTCACCTAAGCTGGAATTTAGGAAATTTGGCGGGGAAATTAAGGATTGGTTGCCTTTTTGGAGCCAATTTGAACAAATCGGTAAAGATGATGAGATTGCCCCAGAGGACAAGTTCCAGTATTTAGTACAAGCAACAATCGCTGGTTCACGCGCAAGAGAAGTTGTTGAAAGTTTCCCGCCGACTGGCGCCAATTATTCAAAGGCAGTGAAAAGTTTAAAGGCTCGTTTTGGCAGGGAAGATATTCTAGTAGAAGTGTATGTACGAGAGTTATTGAAATTGATAATATCTGTGCAAACAAAAGGTAGATTTGCATTAACTTCATTATATGATAAGCTTGAGTCATATTTACGGGCGCTAGAAACATTAGGTGTTACCACTGATAAATATGCCTCCATTCTATACCCTATGGTTGAGTCTTGTTTCCCAGCAGACTTTTTGAAGGCCTGGAATCGCTCGAATCTCTCTTCTTCTAATACGGATGCTAAAGGAAGGTTGAATAATCTGATGCATTTTTTGAAAACGGAAGTAGAAGGTGAAGAGAGAATATCTTTAGCTGTAGCGGGCTTCGGTTTGACAAAGCGTGAAGATAATAAATATTCTAAAAGGAAAAACAGTGCAAGTGCAGACTATATGCGAAATAAGATATCGACAGCTGCAGGTTTATTGACAACGTCTTCTGCTTTAGATTTCAAAAGAGTATGCATTTTTTGCCAAGGCAAACATTTGAGCTCTGAATGCTTTTCAGCTCGAAAATTGAGTTTAACTGAGATACAAAAGATTGTAAAGGATAAAAATTGCTGCTTCGCTTGTTTGTTACCTAATCATACAGTGAAAAAATGTCGAGCAGTTTTAAGATGCATTATCTGTTCTAAGAAGCATGTGCCTTTGATGTGCGATTTGCGTGATTCTCAAGGTAAAACTGCACAAGAAAAGGTTGAAGAAAATTCAGTCAGTAGTGAAATAAACATGACAAATTTTAATAAGCAAAGTGCTAAAGTATTCCTTCAAACCTTAAAAGTGAAACTCATCTCCGAAAACAAGCAAAAAACAGTTCGTTTATTGTTAGATTCAGCATCCCAAAAATCTTATATTTTGAAAAGTATAGCAGAAGAGATGAATTATACTCCCATTCGTCAAGAAAAAATGATGCATTCATTGTTTGGCGGAGTTACAACAAAGGAATGCCAACATAATTGTTATAGAATAAAGGTTAAGGATATGAAGGAGAAGTTCACCTGTAATTTTGAAGTGATGGATCAAATTACTATATGTGAAAACATTCAACCCGTCACTAATGGTCCGTGGATTAAAGAGTTGAAAGAATATGGAATCGAATTATCTGATGTAAGTCATTGCCGTGAAGTTATCGAAATATTGATTGGTGCTGATATTCTGGGAAAGATGTTAACTGGCAAAAGAAAAGTATTGACATCTGGTCTTGTTGCCATAGAAACATACCTCGGTTGGACATTGATGGGGAAGGCGCCTCACACCGAAGTCTCAACAGATAATTTAGCAATGATGGTGACGTCTTTGTTTGTAAATGAAGCTGATATCTCAAACTTATGGAGATTGGACTTGATCGGAATAACAGATACAATAGAAAAGAAATCTAAAAGTGAGATTGACCGTCAAACAAAGGAACATTTCTTAGAGACAGTAAAAATTAACAAGGATGGTCGTTACGAAATTTGTCTTCCTTGGGCTGACGACACATCTGCATTACCAGATAACTTGAGTTTGGCTGTAAGACGTTTGGAAAGTACAACTTCTAAGTTATTATCTAAGAACATGTACGGAAAATATGAAAATATATTTATGGACTGGTTGAATGAGGGGATCATAGAAGAAGTCCCTGCTAACAAAGTGAACTCTTATGGTAATTATTTACCTCATCACCCAGTTATTAAAGAGACCAGTAGTACAACACCTATCCGTCCGGTTTTCGATGCTTCAGCAAAGTTGGCTAACTATCCATCTTTAAATCAGTGTCTGCAGTGTGGCCCAAATTTGATTGAGCTTATCCCAGATATTCTTCTACGTTTCAGAGAAAGAAAATTTGGTGTAACCGCTGATATTAGAAAAGCGTTTCTTCAAATTAGCATTTGTGAAAAGGATAGAGATTTCCTACGATTTCTATGGTGGAAAGATCTAAAAGAGAAGAAACTTAGAGTATTTAGGCATGCACGAGTCGTTTTCGGTGTAAAGTGTAGCCCTTTTCTTTTATCATCAGTAATTGAATATCACATCAAAAATAGTGCAAGTTTTGAGGAAAATTTCAAGCAAAGGCTTTTGCACAGTTTTTATGTAGACAATGTCGCCACTAGTGTGCACAGTGAAGAAGATCTAAAGAGATTTATCTCGGACTCAAAGAAAATAATGGCAAATGCTGGTTTTGATTTAAGGCAGTGGGAATACACTGGTGATCACGCTGAAACGTCGAACCAGAAGGAAACTCAGGTATTGGGTCTGATTTGGGATAAGGTTTCCGATACATTAAAGGTCAACATGAAATGGCTAAACGATTTCAACACAGAAAGGCTTACCAAGCGAAGTATGTTATCGGCAGTTCATAAAATTTTTGATCCTTTTGGTTTTACTGCTCCGGTGATGCTTTATCCTAAATTGATGTTACAGAAAGCTTGGAAATTAGGAATTAATTGGGATGACGAAATAACTGGTGATTTACAAAAAGAATTCCTATTATGGTTTCAAGAACTTAAATATTTAAATGATGTTAAGATACCAAGACATATCCAGATAACTCCAGAAAACTTACATGCATGTCTATTCATACTTTCGTTGATGGTAGTAAAGATGCTTATGCAGCAGTAGTATTCTTGAGGATAGAAAATGAAGATCAAGGGGAAATAATTCTGCTTGCTGCCAAGTCCCGAGTTGCGCCTTTAAAAAATACGACTGTACCAAGAATGGAGCTATTAGCGGCTACTATTGGCGCTCGTTTGGCGAAAACTGTTGTGGATGCTTTGGGTTGGCAGGAAATGCAGCGATATTACTGGAGCGATTCCTCAACAGTGCTTGCTTGGATATCAAGAAATGAAAGCTGGTCTGTGTTTGTCCGAAATCGGGTTCAAGAGATTCAGAAATTAAGCAGTCCTTCATCATGGAAACATATACCAAGTGAGAAGAATCCAGCAGACTTGCCGTCTAGAGGCTGTAAGGCTAAGCAATTAGCTTTAATCAGATGGTGGGAGGGCCCACACTGGATGAAAGATTCAGCAGAATTTAGAAACCACATGAACACTTCCGATGAAGATTGGAATGAGGAAGAAATTCAGAAAGAAAGGTCAAAGTCTACTTGTATGTTGACGAAACCTGAATTTCCATCCAACAATAACTGGTATTACCGCTACTTTTCAAGTTATGAAAAAATCATACGTTTAGTTGCTTGGATTCTTCGCTTTAAGCATAATTGTTTAAATCCTGATAAGAAGAGTAAAGGCGAATTGACGGCTACTGAATTTCGGGAAGCTGAGATAAAAACTCTACGTATGGTTCAAAAAGAATCTTTCTCTTCGGAAAGTGATGAAAGATTGAAGACATTACAAACCTGTAAGGATGAGCAAGATGTCATTCGTTTGAAAACTAAAATAACTTACAGGAAAGATAGTGAAGATTTTCTCCATCCCATAATTCTCCCTTCAAAGCATGAAGTTGTTAAGCGACTTATTTTTTATATTCATGTAAAGAACTGTCATGCGGGGTTACAAATCCTCTTAAATTTGCTTAAGCTCCGTTCACATGAAGCAACTTCAACCCGTGTCAAAACGACCCGGGAATTTGAAAAGCGGGGTTTTACAGAGTCAAAATTTAGGCTGTTCACACTATCAACCCTGGTTAAAAATCACTGTAGCAGCGTCATACGTTTCTTGAATTCTGATTGGCTGTTTGCAAGATTAACGCATGAGTTCGGAGAAAAGAAGCGAAACCATATTGTCCGCGAAAACGTGAATTTAATTTCATGTTTGACTTTGACAGCAGCTGAGAATAAAAGGATTACATACATTATTTAATTTTAGGATTATATATTTTATATTATTCTTCATTATTAATATTTAATTTTACATTAAGTTTTTAATGCAAATTTAATATTACAAACAAATCATTCTGAATTTAATTTTTTAAACATGAAAATTTCAGTATCTTTTTTATATGTAGTAAATATATATATATATATATATTTATATATTATGTATTAGAAATTTAATTATTAATATTATTTTGAATATTAAGATTGTAAACGGGATCGGGAAATAAAATAAGTTTTGATATTAGTTTTATTTATATTGTTATTACAATTAAACTTAGTCAATTGAAATACTAATATAATTAACTTTACAATACTTTGATTTTAAATTAGTTAGAATAAATTATGCATTATAATTATATTAAATCTAAATGCATTAAATAATAAAATAAATGATTAAACTTTTAATTCAGATTTTATTACCTTAAAGATTTAAAGTAATATTACTACATTAATAAATACTAGGTCAGATACTTATTTCATTTCTTGCTATCATAACTAATAGATATTCTTAAAAATATTTCAACATAAATCTTTCATAAATCTTTATCTTTTATTATGCATCGAAATAAGAATTCATAAAAAAAAAAAAAAAAAAAAAAAAAAAAAAAAAGTATTCGTGTGCATCTGTAATAAAAACTATAAATTAGAGTTTTGTGCATATATATTTTATTATTAAAACTCCTTTTGTAATTAAAAATATTCTGTAACCAAAAGTATTAAAACCAAAATTCAATAGAAAATCACGGAACCTCTTAAATAATCCGAAACTAAAATCCAAACCTCTTAAAATAATTTTTTAAGAAATTTAATTATTAATATTATTTTGAATATTAAGATTGTAAACGGGATCGGGAAATAAAATAAGTTTTGATAATAGTTTTATTTATATTGTTATTACAATTAAACTTAGTCAATTGAAATACTAATATAATTAACTTTACAATACTTTGATTTTAAATTAGTTAGAATAAATTATGCATTATAATTATATTAAATCTAAATGCATTAAATAATAAAATAAATGATTAAACTTTTAATTCAGATTTTATTACCTTAAAGATTTAAAGTAATATTACTACATTAATAAATACTAGGTCAGATACTTATTTCATTTCTTGCTATCATAACTAATAGATATTCTTAAAAATATTTCAACATAAATCTTTCATAAATCTTTATCTTTTATTATGCATCGAAATAAGAATTCATAAAAAAAAGAAAAAAAAAAAAAAAAAAAGTATTCGTGTGCATCTGTAATAAAAACTATAAATTAGAGTTTTGTGCATATATATTTTATTATTAAAACTCCTTTTGTAATTAAAAATATTCTGTAACCAAAAGTATTAAAACCAAAATTCAATAGAAAATCACGGAACCTCTTAAATAATCCGAAACTAAAATCCAAACCTCTTAAAATAATTTTGTGGAGGGCATTCCACCTAGGCTTAGAGCCCTTGTGATATCAATCAGCCTTAATGCTCACACAACCACTTAATTTTTTTTTTTTGATTAAATATGTCGATAATTATATATATATATATATATATATATATATATATATATATATATATATATGTGTGTGTGTGTGTGTGTGTGTGTAAGAACAGTAGCAATGGGATACAATTACCTATAAAAGAAAATTTTCAATGAAATCTCTAATATAGTAAAATATAAAACAGATTATGAAATATATATTATTCAAATCTGTTCCCAAATAGTTTATCTATTTATAACCCACTTCTAAAGTTAAATTTTATACGTGAACTCAAGATATAGATATTATAAATTTGTTCTCTTTATATAATTAAAATTGCTTCTCTTCCTCCTACCAGGAAAAAAAAATATATAGTTCTTATAACTGTTATTAACCCAACAAATTTCGATATATTGGCCATATTATTAGGCGAATAAATATGGGTATCGGGTTCGAGCCATCGTTTGTCTGATCTTAATAGTTTTCCGTCGTTTTCCCTAAAACTTCCATGAGTATGAGCTAGTTTCCCTTAGAAAGTCCCCCTAAAAGACATTCCACCCAGTCCAGGCTCTAGTGTGTACAATGGATTTTAAATATTTTACAGCAACTCAGAAATGTTTTATAAATACATTTGGTTATTACTTTGTAAATTCATTGGTAAGTTAAATCTGTATATATATATTAAAGATTGGCTGATAAATTAATTTCTTAAAATGATTATATATGTATGTATATATATATATATATATATTGTTTGAATGCTGGAAATTAAATGAAAAAAATTAATATGCAAACATAAAAACATTTTTCAAAAATTATTTTATCAATTAATAGAGAAAGCAATATTCAAACATGTTTAGAATATATTGTTAAATAAATTATAATAATGTAAAATAAAGAGAAATGTTAAAAATTGTTTAGCAGGATTAATTTTTAAAAAATATATAATTTTTTAATTTAATTTTATTGAATTTAAATAGTTTTTGAGAAATTTTAATACTTAATATTGTTATATTCCAATGCATATGCATACAAAATGTTTATAATTCTAAGAAGTTATTTACAAAAGAAAAAAAAAAAAATGTGTCTACCATTTCCTTAAATAACCTTTATAATACAAAAAAATTATTCATATTGTAAAACAATATTAATTTACTATATGTTAGTTTACTGAGAATTTTAGAAATTTCAATAAAAAAGGAAAAAAGAAAAGTGCAAAACACTGTGCCCGTTTTATATTTTTCATTTATATAATATCCACGCATTATTTTAAATTCCTTCCTCTAGTATTATTATTCTTCAATTAACTTCACAGAACAATACGCACACACAAAATAAAAATAAAATAAAATAATAAAAAAGAACGCAGTTTATCTCTTGAAAATAGTGCGCAATTCGCTGTCCCAGTATTGAAGCAGAAAGAAACAAGCGAAAAGCATTCTGGGTAATTCGCGGGTTATTCCCTCTTATCCCCTAGTATATTGCGGGGTTGATTTCGGAGGAAAAATGACCCTGGTCTAACCCTGCTTTTACGCGGGATGGAAGTATGTGAACAGCTTCGCGAAGATTGACGCGGGTTTGACCCGGGTAGAAACTGCTCATGTGAACGGGGCTTTAGAGAAAGGTATTGGATCCTCAACGGAAGAAAGAGTGTAAAGCTTGTGTTAGCCAGCTGTGTGATTTGTAAAAGGTTTAATTCAAGGGCTTTATGGACATCTAGTGCTCCTCTACCTGAAAACCGAGTAAAAGATTCTGCCGTATTTCAAATTACAGGCATAGATATGGCTGGTCCTTTGTATCTTAAGAACGATAAGAAGAGTTGGATTTTGATTTTCACATGTGCTATATATAGAGCTGTTCATCTAGAGCTAGTGACCTCTGCTTCCACAGATGCATTTTTGATGGGTTTGAGAAGATTTGTGGCTCGCAGAGGAAGATGCTCTGTTATCTACTGTGATAACGGAACAAATTTTGTTGGCGCAGCTAATTATTTGAGAAGCTTAGATTGGCAATGTATACAAAAATATGGGTCTGTCAACTCCATAGACTGGAAGTTTAACCCGCCAACGGCGGCGTGGTGGGGTGGCTTCTGGGAGAGGCTGATTAGGGTAATAAAAGATCTTCTTAAAAGAGTCTTAGGACGCGCCTGTCTTACGTACGAAGAAATGACAACTCTTTTAGCTGATGTTGAAAGTGTAGTGAATTCAAGGCCTCTAACATACCTTTCTGAAGATGCGACTGTAAAGCCTATCTCCCCATCTATGTTTCTTCAAGATGTTCACGAAATTCAGCTTCCAGATGTTGATGCAGTTGAACAAAATTCTCTATCAAAGAGGCTCAGATACAGGCAGTCCCTACTCAGAGCTTTGAGAGATCGATTCAGATCCGAATATTTGGGTGCTCTCATACAGCGAGCAAATAGAAAACAGCCAGAAAAGGGTATCGCTGTCGGAGATATTGTATTAATTGGATCTGACAACAAGAAACGAATCCACTGGCCACTAGGCCGTATCACAGAGCTTATTCCTGGAAAAGATAAGAAAGTTCGACTTGTAAAGGTTCAAACTTCGCAACATGAACTTTTACGACCTATTCAAAGATTATATCCTTTAGAAGTAACATCATCAAATAATAGTTCAAAACTGAAAGAAGCATACCATTCAAAGGAAACCTCTGCTCAAACTGTTAAACCCGTTGTAACTTCAGAAGAGGAACCAGTCAGATATAGCAAAGCGGGAAGGAGAATTAAAGTCCCTGAAAGACTAATGTATTGAGAACTACACCTGCAACATTTAGTTTTGATTATAACCTATAATCAAAAGGTGGGAGGATGTTATAACTGAGCCATTTTCAATTTCAGCGTATAAATTTGTTTATTATTTATCCTCTATTTTTTGTAAGTTCACGTGCTGAACAATATGTCAAAGAAAAAAAGAGTTAAATGAATTTAATGCTTTTAATTTTTATGTAAAATATGAGCGCGTGCTATCTTCAAAATTTGTTAAAATGTAAAGATTATGTGATGCGTGTGGCATCCACAGTTTTGTTTTTTAATTCAAGAAATAGAACAGAATAAAGTTAGCAACGATGTTGGTTGCATTTTTTCATATAGTTTGAGTTCTTAATTTTAGTGAACTACTTTTTACCGTAGGAATAATTTTCTTCTGTTTAATGTTATAGGGAATTATTATATGAGCATAAAAGATGCTACTTTAATAATTTTAAAGTGTAAATAAGTAGTCTTGGCGTCCGCCTTTATACAGTTTAATTTAGTAAGAGAAAAGCTAGGAATTTGCGGTGCTTATTCCGTTGCTTTACAACAATATTGATCTTTAATAACTGTTGAATTTTCTTTCGTAATCAATAAAATTAAAATTATAAAAGAAAATTAAAATCTCATTGAAAGCAAAATTCCATTACATTATCGTCTGGTAAAAATCTACATAGCTTATTTCAGTCTTGTCCTTAAAATTCAATGTCTAATTGCTTTAATATAATTTTATTCATTTAGCCAAAGTATCATTGTATAGTATTAAAATTACTTCTCTCTTCAATACATCTGTCTTTCCGTGGTTTGTCAATTCCCATTATTAAAGTTTATAAGATAAAAGTTTATAAAGATATTATATGGTTAATATATATGATATTTCTATTCAAAGAATTCAAAATTGTTAACTAGAAAATGTACAATATACGTTGTAACTGCTTTCTTCTATACACTATCTACCCAATAAGTATTTCAACACTTTCGAATTTAGACATTTTGTTAAATACCTAGAAAAATTCTCGATGAATTACCTTGAAGCTTTGGAAGTATAAAGAACATATTATACCCCATATATTTCAGCAAAATTTTTGTTCTGAAGAGGAAAAGGGATAAGTAAAAAACTGAACAAAAATCAAAATTATTTGGATCACCCTGTTAAAAAATAATAATAATAATAATAATAATAATAAAATATAAAATAAAATGCTGGAAATACGTATAGGGTGTAGCATGTGATTATAAGGATTCTTCTAATTATCTGGATAAATTTTTATTCTACCACGTATTTTCATTAAAATATAACAATTTATTAAAAAAAAAAAAAAAAAAAAAAAAAACTTTTTTAATTATAACGTGTAGGTAGCCCCCAGTGCAAAGCCATTTTTGAGAAATCTGGCGACTACATTGGGCACAGCATACTGCAATCAGAGTGCAAAAATGTTAAATATCTTTTAACTAAATAACTTTTATCTACGCATGCGCAAGTTGTAAAAAATTTCATTTGCATAATTTAAAAGTGAAAAGTACTGAGCAACATTAATATATATAATGATCCTCATCTGTCATGAACGAATACGGTTAGTACCGCTTCAAAACAAAAACTTTTGGCAGCCGTTTTTTTTTTTTTTTTTTTTTTTTTTTTTTTTTTTTTTCCGTTTGTTCAACTCACTGAGGTGGTTCAACTTCAAGAAACATACATATAATATGTTTTGTATCGCACGTATTCTTATTTATTTTCCTTAAAACCTTAAAAAACTATTCAGTTGTAATGTTTAAAGGTCTGAATTAAATATAATGGATCACTGGCTATTATAAACATGAACCTATAATTAGAATAATGTAACTTCATGATTGTAAGCAACGGAATACCAAATAAAAACAAACCAAAACTGTTGCCATTCAGAAAATACAAATTCCAAATGGATTCCGAATGGATTCTCTTTGACTGTTTCTTAAAAAAAAAAAAAAAAAAAAAAAAAAAAAAAAAACGCTTAAAGTATTTCTAAAACATATTAAAGCCTTAAAACTCTTAAAATATTTGTAAAAGCATATTAAAGTCTTTAAATATTTTTATCAAGCTTCATTGTTTGTTTACATTGTAAGGTATGATTGGCGTTGAATTCAGTGCGTAAATGTCGCCAGTTGATTTTAGTTTTGAAATTAGTGTGAATTTATAGTTGGGATAGAATGTTTGGTTGGGCAAGTAAAGGTCACCAGTTGAAATGAGTATTGAAAGTAGAGTAGTCTAAGATGATAATGTCGAGTCAAGATAAAATGTTCGGTTGAGAATGAGAAAGACCCTAGCTGGATCCCGAATATTTTGGCGATGTTGCGGGTGAGATAGCTGGTTGGAAGAATCGAGTAGAGTTGAATTTGGGTTAGAATGGAGTGTCTGTAATTATTGGATAGTTAGTTAGAAAGTACGCAAGCAAAGTGATGACGTCACTGGCCGTCAGTGGATGCAAGAAAAAGATTTCCTATGTTAATCGCCCATTGGATTTTTTGTAAAAAATTATTAAAAATTGAGGCAAATTATTTCCCGATTTTAATCCCCATATTTCGGTATAGATATGTATTAGTTATCGTCTGCATGTGTTAGATTAAGTTGTTTTTGCTGTAAAATTGATGAAATTTAAATTTTAAATTTCAAAACTCTAGAAAAAAAAAACGGCAAACTTCCATAATTGATTCAAAACATAAACATTTCATTTCAAAGGATGATATTTACACAATAAATATCCAACTAATATACTAATTAAAAGGAAAATTATAAATGTTCTATCATAATTTGAAGTCAAATTTGTTTTCAAATGTCTAAATAAAGTGTCTGATATAAGATACTCATATGTTGAATAGATTTAATATATCTGTCATCCTTGGCGGGAAAAAAAAATATCGCCAAATTATTTTGGCGAATATATTTAATTCCTTTCAAAAATCATGGTTATTTTAACAACTTATATTAAGAGAGCGATGAATTATATGAAACAATATTTCGTACAATACATATTACGAAAATAAACATCTGTCATGTATATTTTCGTATTATGTTTTTAATCGCCAAATACAAAAAACGACAAAGATGACACAGTTTTGAAATTTAAAATTTTGTCAATTTGACAGCAAAATAACTCAATCTAACACATGGATACGATAGCATATCTATACACAAATACAGGTACTAAAATTGGGAAATAATTTTCCTCGATTTTTAATAATTTTTTACAAAAAATCCAATGGACGATTAACATAGGGAATCTTTTTCTTGCATCCACGGAAGGTCAGTGACGTCACACTTCGCTTGCGTATTTGAAAACACGATCTTCGATAGTCTTAAAAAAAAAGTATTTTGGTAAAATGAAGTGAATAGTTTTTTACTTTCTCTTACTCATAGGGTCGAGAAAGTATTGTTTTAGGGTCAAATTTTCGAACGTGGGTTTTTGTTATACTTACATGTTCTGAGGTCCCCTGAATACGAAAACCATATTTTTCGCGAATGGTCTCTCTCTCTGTGTGTGTGTGTGTCTGTCTGGATGTCTGTGTGTCTGTTATCAGCATATCTCAAGAACAAATAGTAGCAGAAATTCCAAACTCGGTATTCTAAATGTGTATCATATAGGGATGCTACAGTAAGCTTTTCGTTAAGATGAAGCCAGAGGTTCGTGTACAGGGACATTCAAAAGTATTTAAATACATTACGTCTACGGGGAAATCGCAGGTAAGTAGAATTTAACATCTATAGACTGCACTAAACCAAATAAAACGAATATATATTTTTTGTAATAGAGATAGCCAACTGGGAAATTTTTTTTGTGTATGTAGGAGCCTCGCCGCCCCCCCTCGAGGGGAGAAAATTTTCATGATGGGTATCTTTCAAAAGAGCTCGACAATACGTTTAAAACGAATGGTTGAACCATCGATCTGCGATAATTTAAAATAAAATTATCGAATTTTTTCATTTTTAACAAAAAAAAAAAAAAAAAATTTTTTTTTTTTTTTTTTTTTTTTTTACTTTAATATTGAGAATAAATTCAACTTTTTTTTTGGATATTTAGTGTTATACTACTTCTCTAATATGGAAATCGTCTGTATTATCATACAAGATAACTTTTTTAAATAATAATTTTAATAAATAATTTTTTAAGAACAAAATTATTTTTAATAACCGAATTAAATTCTGTATAAATGTAGGTGCATTAATGAAACGGGGGGTTGAGGGGGGTCAGAACTAATTATCATATAAAACTCTTCCGAAGCCTACTTTGAATTGTTCAACATAGGTTTACATAACAGTACTCGGTATCTTACCTCTTAATCTCCAACCTGTACTTATAGTATTAAATTTCAGGGTAAGAGAAAGTCGTGTGAGTGACACACAAGATTATTCTTATTATGAGGACTTTAAATAGAGCACTTAACGGAACACTGGGATGTGTTGTTGCTGTTGTGTTGTCGGGCCTATATTTTTTGTCAGCGAGCAGTTTTTTTTTTAGTGCTAGAGGCCTATTCCAGTCGGTACAGCGTTGTCGAATTTTTATACGTCACTCTTAATAGTGCTAAGGGCCTATTTCAGTCGGTTTATTGAATGGGGATTTATTGAATGAAGTCCCCCCAAGGCACAACTTTGACATGAGTCCCCCCCCAAGGGCCAACTTTGACATGAGTCCCCCTCCAGGCTCAACTTTGACATGAGTCCCCCCCAGGCCCAACTTTGACATGAGTCCCCCCCAGGCCCAACTTTGACATGAGTCCCCCCAAGGCCCAACTTTGACATGAGTCCCCCCCAGGCCCAACTTTGGCATGAGTCCCCCCAAGGCCCAACTTTGACATGAGTCCCCTCCAAGGTAGAACTTTGACATGAGTCCCCCCCAAGGCACACCTTTGACATGAGTCCCCCCCAAGGCACACCTCCCCCTCATTGGGAAAAAGAGAAAAAACGGTGTTTTGCGGCTATAAGACAGTTTGGACTTCCAACGTTATTTGTTACAGTATCTGCAGCTGAAACACATTGGTTTGATTTAATGAAAACTTTATCATGGAATTTAGATCGTCACGAATTAACTAAAGAAGAATTTGTCGATATTAACAAGTTTAGCAGTAGGCCTCTGGCACTAAATTAAAATCTGTCAATGTCAGATTTTCATGTTTTTAATAATGAAATAAAGTCGTGTCTGTATATTTTATATTGTCATTCATATTTATTGATCGGGTAGAATTTTTTTAATTTCAGAACGAAAATTATAAAATATCGAAACACATTTGATTTATAAACAAAAACTGAAAATACATTTAAATGATCACGTGTTAATCTTCATGATCTAAACATTGTTTTCAAGATTTATCGTTCACATTCCGTCATTTTTGAGGGGGTTATATACTAGTATATGAATAAAACCCCAAACAAATATCGTGTAAATTCAAAAGGTTATGATAAATAAAATGAAAAGAATATCTGTTCCTCTCAAAAAAAGGGAAGATGATTGGGTTTTTATCAATATTTACCTACACTCAGTGAACATTGCATTGCCATTGGGCGCTGATTGTATCAAAATGAAAATGTGAATAAAACCCCTTACAGTTTAGCTTTTATTTTGAGAGGAACTAAAATTCTGTTCATTCTATCTCTCAAAACTTTTTGAATTCACACGATATTTGTTTGGGGCTTTCATGTAAATAACTCAATACTTTTGGCTATTAAATTATGCATATGAATTTTTTAAAAGCTTGCACATGAATAGTTCAAAATTATTTAGTAAAAATGCTCATATTTCGTAAGATATTTAACATTTTACCATGTTTTTATTAACTTCTATTCTTGTTTGTTTGTTTGTCTCTTTATCCGGTACAAATATTGCAATCGAATTTTAACCAACTTCTCTACTAGCTAGACATTTGAAACTTTCACAGTAGCTCAGAACCAGGTGACAACACAATACTTCGAAGTCCGATTTTCGAATTTTCGAATAGTTTTCTTATAATTAATTAAAATAGGAAAATAATAACGCCTTAATAGCGTTAAAATAGCCATTAAAATATTAGCTATAATTGAATTGTTGCCAAAAAAAAATTTACGAGTTCATTTACTTTCGACATAAACATAAATACATTTAATTAAACGTGAACGTTAAAATGTTATAAAAAGTTAAATTATGCATCTCACAAAAATTGACGTCATTATCACTTTAAAAATTTTATGCACATTGATAAGAGCTCTATGATTTATCAGAAAATTTAAAACGTGGTATATAAAAAGTTTTTTTTTTTTTTTTTTTTTTTTTTTTTTTAATCTTATAAATTTTTCCTCTCTGATTACAGCATGTTGTGCCTAATGTAGTAGGCCAAGATTCTTAAAACAGCTTTGCACTGGGTCTAATACCCTAATCGTTATAATTAAAAAATGGGCAGTTTATTTTGAAATTTTTGAAAGAAACCGTTATATCTCCATCGATATATGTGTTAGCTTCATAAAAATTATGCAAGTAATTAGAATTCTCATAATCACATGATACAACCAAAACGCATTTCATGCATTATGTTTTGCAGGGTGATCCAAAACATTTTCATTTTTGCTTAATTTTTTACTGGTCCGCTCTTTCTGATCTGGACAAAACTTTACTGTAATATATGAGATATAACATGTTATTTATACTCCCAAAGTTTCAAGATAATTGCTGCAGAATTTTTCTAGATATTTCACAAATCGACTAAATTCAAAAGTGGCCAAATTCTTATTGGTAGACACTTTTTTTTTTATGACTAAAAAATTAAATGCCAAAATGGCTTTCCTAGATTTGTTAAAATCATCATCATTCTCTTTGGATTGTCCCATCTGTCAAGATGCTAAAAATGTGATCTCGAAAAAGATATGCGAGATAGGGCACATCCCTTTCCTTTTTTATGCAGCAACATTATAAAAGTTATAAATTATCTAAAAAAAAAGAGTTAAATTAATCACGTGTCATTTGTTAATTATATTAAAAACACTTTAAACACACGTAAAATTAAATTTTATTTTAAAAGATGTTACACAATTTATCCGAAGCTTTTCGCTTTAACAGTAAAGCATCATCAGGGATTTTTACTATTCGTTTCCAATGAGCAGTTTTTAAATATTTTTTTCTTTTCACAGTCAACAGTTAATTCTTTTAATAACGTGAATATCAGCAAAGTGAATTTGAAGTCCGGTAAAGGTTGGATCAAGGTGCTAAGAAAAATAAGAGAAGCTGGAACTATTGAAATAATTTTACGTGTGTTTAAAGTGTTTTTAATATAATTATAAAAGTTGTTTGTGCACAACTGCATTATGCTTTATTTGGGAAAGTTGCTTTTTATAAAACCTGGGGGTTAAACAAATTTGTAGTTATTATATAAAATGGAAACAACTTAAAGATAATTTATAGAAATTTTTCCGAACATTCATCAATGGAAAACTTCATTAGAAAATGCATAAATTTTAATTAACTGTACCTTCATAAATTTTTCTAAACGAACTCAAAAAATGAATTTCAAATGCATTTTTTGTCTACTTTATAATGCAATAAATAAAGGGTTGAAACCTAGTCTCATTTCAAGACGTTCAGCGTTTCAGTGTAAAAACTTTGACGCATGAAAACTTCTATATAACAGATAAATTTCATATTATATGTTAAAAAAGATCGTTAAAGCAATGTATTGTAATAGATATTATTATTCATCTTGACTGAAGTTTGTGTACCTACGCAAAAAATAAATACAAGTGAGATAAATGAAATAATTATAAGATAAAAAAAAAAACTTATTATCATGTTTTTAAATTTTCTGTTGAATCACAACCATAACCATATTAACACTTTATCAATGTGTATATTTTTTAATGTTCAGGTTTAATTAAATGTATTTATTTTTATATCTAAAGAAAATGAACTCGTAATTTTTTTCGCTAATAATTAAATTATAGTAATATTTAAATGACTCATTTTAAAGCTATTAGGAGGTTATTATTTTCATATTTTAATTAATTAAAAGAAAACTAATCAAAAATTTGAAAATAGGGCTTCGAGGTATTGCGTTGTCATCGTGTTCTGAGCTATTCTAAAAGTTTCAAATGTCGAAGTAGTCAAAAAGTTAGTTAAAAATCGATTGCAAGATTTGTATTGGAAAAAAAAAACAAACAAACGAACAAACAAATAAACAAACAAACAAGAAAGCGAATAATTAAAAACATGGTAAAATATTAAAGGGGCTACGCATATTACGAAAGTAAAATTAATTACAAATACATAAATGTTTGTGGGATTACTCATAGTGATGCCATCATCTATCACTTAAAAGTAGAATTCATTTTAGAAAACCATAGAGATTCTATGCGCCATTATATTAGTTGTCCTCAACTGAAGACGCTAGGCAGTAATGAGTTAAAGAGGCAAGGGATGATGGAAATTATCAAAATCGATTCAATTAAATTTATCCAGATTGTTATTATAAAATGTATGAGTTATATAATACTTTTAAAATAATATCACTCTACAATTTATTAAACATTATGTAAAATATTTTACGAAATTGTTAAGTTTAAATTTATTTTTATTGGGTTTAAAATTTCGGGAATAACTAGTTACTTATAATATTCCATGCAAATTTGCTTTCATCCAATGCTTTTGAAAATTTGTATGAACGTTATCTAGTGTATTTGTCACAAAGCTGGATATCCATTCTGAAATAATTAAATTATTACATTTATTACAAACATTCAAATTCAGTCATATGATAGAAACTAATGAGAAAGTCAAATTTTAGAACATTTTTGCTTGTAATTGATTGAGTAATTGAGTTTTAAAAACATATACCTACACACAAATGCATTCAGTTACATAAAAGAAACGCATAGCAAAAAAAAAAAAAAAAAAAAAAAAAAAAAGAGAGAAAGAGATTAAAAGTAATTTAGAATTCGCATGTATTTTCCTTATGTACTCTAGCTGGCTTCGCCCGCTAGCGGGTCAGTATTTTCAAATGAATCACTAAAATTAATGAATCACTATCAATAACTTGTAGTGTTATGAAAAGAAATTTAAAAAAAAAAAAAAATCATTTCTGATTGGGTAAAAAGTCGGCCCGAATCCCCACTGCCTTGGGCAACGCAGTCCCGTGCGCGCTGCGCGCACACAACTTACGGGATACACGCGCTGCTCGCGCGTATTCCTTCCCTTACCCTTCGTGCCCTCTAAAAAAAAAAATCATTTCTGATCGGGTAAAAACTCACACCGGGTCCCCACTGCCTTCGGCAGCGCAGACCCATGCACGCTGCGCGCGCACATATTCCTTCTCAAGTCAAAAGAAAAGGAAATACAAAAAATA
Organism: Salticus scenicus; assembly: GCA_963930645.1. Lineage (NCBI taxonomy): Eukaryota > Metazoa > Arthropoda > Arachnida > Araneae > Salticidae > Salticus > Salticus scenicus. The sequence goes on from OZ005662.1 coordinate 220,119,922, forward strand.
ATTTCTCATAGGGTAAAAAGTCGGACCGGGTCCCCACTGCCTTCGGCATCGCAGTCCCGTGCGCGCACGTGTGAAGGTATACGCGCGCTGCGCGCACATATTCCTCCTCAAATCAAATTTTTATTCTTAAGAGAAGAAAATCAAAAAAACAATTCTCATTGGTTAAAAAGTCGGGACGGGTCCCAACTGCCTTCGGCAGCGCAGTCCTAACTTGTGCGTGCTGCGTGTATCCCTTAACTTGTGCGTGCTGCGCGCGCACAAGTTAGGGGATACGCGCGCGATGCACGCCTATTTCTCCCCCACCCTTTCAGGCCCTCTGAATTAACCTACGTATACCAATTTTGAACGATCTAACTCAATTGGTTGAGATACAAAAGAAAACGTAATCAGGAGACCTCAAACTTGTAAATCTGCTGAAAACTTTCGATAATATAAAAGAACTTTAAAATATCTTTCGAATGATGTATTAAAAGTAATTTAATCATAATTAGAAATTGAAATATTGAAATTTTGAAATATTACAGCGCCATCTGGCGGTAGAAATTTCTGTATTCCACTGTTCGATTCCAAATCAAAAAAGCTTTCTAATGATGTATTACTTATGAAATTATTTTAATTAGTAGCTGAGATACAAAAGAAAACTGATTCAGGACACCTCAAAATGTGTAAATCTGGTGAAAACTTTCGATAATATAAAAGAACTTTAAAATATCTTTCGAATGATGTATTAAAAATAGTTTAATCACAATTAGAAATTGAAATATTGAAATTTGAAAATATTACACAGCCATAAAAGAAAACTGATTCAGGACAACTCAAAACGTGTAATTCTGGTGAAAACTTTCGATAATTTAAAAGAACTTTAAAATATGTTTCGAATGATGTATTAAAAATAATTTAATCATAAATAGAAATTGAAATATTGAAATTTGAAAATATTACAGCGCCATCTGGCGGCAGAAATTTCTGTATTCCACTGTTCGATTCCAAATCAAAAAAGTTTTCTAATGATGTATTACTTATGAAATTATTTTAATTAGTAGATGAGATAAAAAAGAAAACTGATTCGGGAGACCTCAAAACGTGTAAATCTGGTGAAAACTTTCCATAATATAAAAGAACTTTAAAATATCTTTCGAATGATGTATTAAAAAGAATTTAATCATAATTAGAAATTGAAATACGCTTATTAGAATAAAATTTAATTTGCAATTAAAATGTAATTTTTTTGAAAAATCGATGACATTTGAACTGCAACTATCCCCTGTGCTGTAAACTGCGCACACGAATTTTCAAAAAATTTAGAAGAAAATTGAAGCATTTTGAAATTTGCAATTTTTATTCCTAGTAGAAAAAGGACGTGATCTCAAGTGGTAAAATATTTCCTTCGTTTGGATGGATATCGAATTCTCTCTTCTCTGTCAAGGGCAGTTGCCATTGTAACCCACCCCATGAATCAAGATAGCAAGCAGTATTCAGTTCATTAAGGAATGACGATGGCCGTTTTCAATGGTTTAATGCCTAAAATTAAAAAAATTACAACTCATTCCGTTTTTGAAATTTTCTCTCAGTCTTTTGGGAATTGATTTGTGGAAGCGAGATCTATATACAAAAAAAAAAAAAAAAAAAAAAAAAAAAAAAAAAAAAAAATGATTTATCTCTAAACGATTTTGAGTTATAAAATGTTTTGTGAAAAAATCGATGTTTCGTAAAATCTAAAAATAAGGATCGCTAATCCGTATTTTGTAAAAAATGTTTATATGGTTCGAAAGAGGATTAAATGGCCTTTCCAAATATACCAGTTGTTAAGAAATGGAACAGTTACTCGGTCGTACAGGGCGTTTCGAAAAAGACGATCGAGAAAAAGTGAAATTTTCGACCCTTTTTAAAACATTTTTTTTTAATATAAAAAATCCGCATTTTTTAAAAAAATTGTACCGTAAGAATTGGTAATAAATGCTCTTTCTCTTGGTACAACTGTATTTCGATATCTTGAACCGTTTTAGCAGGATCGCTTTACAAAAACCCTCGAAATTTCCTCTTTCTCCTTCTTCTTTTCAGGTACGCGGTTCCGGCCGAAAATTATGATCGCCTGCAATTTTGAATCGTTTTTTCGTTAGACATGGGTCTACATTTTAATTAATATCTCCGCTAATTAGGGTCGCATCGTTTAGCAAATTAGATAACGTACATCTGCGATAAATTCTCCGTCCGACGGTACCTGTCCGAAGTCCGTGCGACCATTAGCGGTGGAGCCTTAGCTGTTTCAAGCCGTTTCTCACAGACACACACACACGCGCGCACAGATTTTAATAATATAAGAGATTTGTGAAAAAATCGATGTTTCGTAAAATCTAAAAATATGGATCGCTAATCCGTATTTTGTAAAAATGTTTATATGGTTCGAAAGAGGATTAAATGGCCTTTCAAAATATACCAGTTGTTAAGAAATGGAACAGTTACTCGGTCATACAGGGCGTTTCAAAAAAGACGATCGAGAAAAAGTGAAATTTTCCACCTTTTTTAAAACTTTTTTTTTTTTAATATAAAAAATCCGTATTTAAAAAAAAAAAAAAAAAAAAAAAAAAAAAAATGCACCGTAAGAATCGGTAATAAATGTTCTTTCTTTTGGTAGAGGAGTATTTCGATATCTCGAAACGTTCGAGGAGGATCGCTTAACAAAAACCCACGAAATTTTCTCTCTTTGCTTTTTCTTTTGAGGTAGGCTGTTCTGTAACAAAATGGCGGTCGGCTGTGATTTTGAATCGTTTTTTGATTTGACATGGGTCGACATTTTAATTAATATCTCTGCTAGTTAGGGTCGCATCGTTTAGCAAATTAGATAACGCACATCTGCGATAAATTCTCCGTCCGACGGTACCAGTCCGAAGTCCGTGCGACCATTAGCGGCGGAGCCTTAGCTGTTTCAAGCCGTTTCTCACACACACACACACACGCGCGCGCGCGCACAGATGTTAATAATATAAGAGATTATTTTTCCTTTTTTTTTTTTTCTTTTTTAAGCATTGAGGGAAAGAAATATACCGCCTTTATCTAGAATAAATAAGCAGTCATTTTCTGAATCTCTCAACTAGAAATATATTTTTCCGAGTTATGCGTATAAGGTAAACAAGTAACCTGAAAAGACAAAAGATCGAGTTGGGTCATAAAGCAAAATTATAATTACTAAAACTCACCTCATGTATTCACATTTATTTTCATACAATTTTAAGTAAATTTAAAACGATAATACAGGAAAACGGTCTACAATTCTAATAGGGGTTTTTAGAACTCGCTAGCTAATGAAATTAGAATTTATAAATACGGCATGCAACTATTTTTACTATAGCTGCAATTTAGTTTCTAAATGTCAGTTACAGAATGTTTTTTTTTTTTTTTTTTTTTCCAAGTGAGAAGTCTTTCCATATCTAATATTACTTTTTATGTTTAAAAACATGCTATATTATTATAAATTATGGATTTCAGGTTAAAAATTATTTAAAACGCATGTGAATTAAAGAATGTAGAATTACAATTTATAAATATGGTATGCAACTATTAGTTCCCCATCATACTATAGGTATGGGGAACTTAGGTAATCGTGAAAATTTTCGACCTCGGTTTTTTGACTTTTCTACACGTTATCAGGTGTGAGAAATCCGAAAATGACAAAATTTCTATGGTGTCTGTCTGTAGGGTGTCTGTTAGTGTGTTAGTGGGTCAGTCCGTTAGTGTGTTAGTCCGTTAGTTTGTTAGTCAGTTAACACGATATCTCACGAACAAATAATCGCAGAGAGGTCAGATCAGTTTTAAAATATTACTTTCGACAGTGGCAAGAACCCTATTTATTTGGAACATTCGAATTAAAATCTTCGCAAGTTATTAGAAATTTACGATTTTCTTAACATGGGAGAATAGGACAAAAATTCACTTAAACGTGCATTAAATGGAACCTTTTTACTGTAAATATGTCAGACCAGTTTTAAAAAATCAGTTTTGATGCCGGAATGAATATCAGTAACTATAAATGTGCTACTTTGAAAATTTCGCAAGTTATTGGAAATTTACGAAATTCTTAACATGGAAGTATAGGGCAAAATTTCACATAAACGTCAGTTTTGAGCGATATTTTCATGGTAAAGGTGTCAGACTACTTTTGAAATATTATTTAGGACACTGGCATGGATATTAATGACTATGAATTTTCCAATATAAAAATTTCGTAAGTTATTGGAAATTTACGAATTTCTTAACATGGCAGAAGAGCAAAATTTCACATAAACATCAATCTTGAGGGATATTTTCATCGTAAAGATGTCAAACCACTTTCGAAATATTATTTAGGATACTGGCATGAATATAATAGACTACGATTTTTCCAATTTAAAAAATTCGTAAGTTATTTGGAATTTACGATTTACTTAACATGTCAGAATAAGGCAAAATTGAGCATAAACTTCCATTTTGAGGAACCTATATACATTAGATAACTTCAAAATTACGTTTATGATATTTGTTTGAACATGATTGAATACAAATATTCTCTTGGGAAAATTTCGTAAATTATTCGTAATTTACGATTTTATCAACATAGCGAAATTGTAAATTTTTCATATAAATATGAATTTTGAGGATTATTGCATTGGAAATAGTAGCATGAAAACTAAACAACAGAATTGACCCTGATAAAATAAATTAATAGATTAGAATAAGATAAATATATCGAAGTGAACGGTGGATAGCGTATTAGGCGGGGATTTCATTCTGTCACTGTATCAAGCTTTGGTCAAATTCATTTCTTTTAACATGATTATAATATGTCTCGCTCTAGAAATTTCTGAGAGAAAAACTATGATGGGCAACTGAGCAGAGTCCACCTATGCCAACTAGTTTTTACTATACAGCTACAATTCAGTTTCCAGATGCCAGTCACAGATTTTTTTTTTTTTTTTTTTTTTTTTTCAAGTGAGAAGTCTTTCCATATCTAGTATTACCTTTTATGTTTAAAAACATGTTATATGAATAAAAGTGATGGATTTCAGGTTAAAATATTATTTAAAAAGCCTGTGAATTAAAGAATGTGATTTAAAACTAAGTAATTTCAACGTCATTTATCCCCTTAATTACATTGAATAAATTATTTATCTCTGAAATCTACTCTCATTTACAATTTACTAGTGAATACTATCAGTGCTGTTTTATCTACTATTTATAGATCATTAACATTATAAACTGTCCTAATCGAAGCTTTTAGCAGAAGCAACTGAAAATCAAAACTTGACAGACAATTAACCTTTGAAAGTGGAAGGAGTAAATTTAATTTAAATGGCGGCTGTCATTAAACAAACTGTAAGCTGTAAAGATAGCGCACACTTCTAGTTTTAGCGTCACTGTTGATCAATTATAATTATGTTGATGTTTAATTACCAACCAAACGAAAACTTTGTGATCTATGTTAGTGTTCCCCAATGTAAAATATAAATTCTAGAGAAAAGTAGAATTTTACGTATGAACAAAGGGAGTTAAAGATAGACATTGTTAAATTGAATAAATGTGAATAAATGTATGTGAAATAAAATTATACTTTTAAAAAATTAAAGAACACGCTTTTATTGAAATGTGAACTAAAAAGCACAAAATATCTATCTTTATAGTATTAAAATACAGGGTAAGAAAAAATTTTGTGAGTGACACGCCATATTACAGGTTGATTATAAAATAATTTAGAATTAAACAAAAACCATTTAAAAAAAAACTCCCCTGCCTGGGCTCGAACGTTAGACCTTCAGGTTCGTAGCCCGGAGCTTTACCTCACAGCCACAGCGTTCACGTAGGGAAAGACTTTTTTTACAATATAGATTTTCGTTTGCACCCAGAGCGGTTACAAACATACATACAGGTGAAGCTAATAAAAGCGTGTTAAAAAAGATTAAGTTATGATCAAGGCATGAATATTTTGTTACATTTTAAATCCGATTTTTCCACATAATTCATTTTTAGCTATGTGATAGATTATTTATACGGCTAAAGTTTTTTTTTTTTTTTTTTTTTTTTTTTAAGTAAAAACGATCTTTTACGAAATGTCTAGTTCTTATAAAAAGCTACAAATATGTACATATACATATATATATATATATATAGAGAGAGAGAGAGAGAGAAAACTATTGAAATGAATTTATATATATATATAAGTTTAAAGATTAGAAAAACCAAAACGAGAATTGCAAACCAATGAGCAAAAGTGCAGCAAAAGGATATGCAAAACTTAAATGTAGGAATATATAAACAAATGAATGAAATAAATAAAATTAACCCCAAAAATACTGAGGTCTTCATCAGGGAAGCCCCTCAGTGTAGGGGTGAAATAGAAGTTTCTGAAAGGACAGTAGCAATTAGTTAATAACTATCCTTAGCCCTCAACTTCTCACCAAACAGAAAAGCACCATTAACTGAAGAGAAATCAAACATGTATATAATGTATAAAATGCTAAAAAAGTTATAAAATTACATCGATTCATTTAAAAAATATACAGTAATATAAGGAATTACTGAAGGTAAACAAGAAAGTATAAAATAAAATAAAATAAAATAAAACCCTTTAAATGATGAACAAACCCAGTTCGGCCGTCGGGGATACTCATCGGTACTTAAATATCGCCCTTGAATGAGGAAATAGAACAAACCGAAATAGGAAAACACTGGAAACACACAGTTAAAAATTGGAATGGCTAACAGTTAATTTGCAAGGTGTTTTTAAGATCTTCAAGAGCATATTTTAAATCATTTTCATTGTTGCAAATAGTACGAATTCTTTTAAAATGTGCGAACATAATATTTTTTACAACTTTTCTACTGATATTTGAATACCAATTAGTAAGACTATTTACTTTAAAATTAAATTCCTTCCTTTTGTCAATGAGCCATTTTTCTTTATTTCTCTTTATATTTAAATCTAAGAATGAAATGTTATCAGTATCTGTACGGTTTAAAATTAATTCTTTGGGATATATTTTTCCATAAATATTTTCGAAACAATTACAGTTAAAAACAATTAAATCATCAATATATATATTCCTTGCGTATTCTTTTTATATAGAAAAGGAAAACCCTTGAAAATATAAGGTTTGCCATACTCCAAAAACAACCAATCTCTTTCTGCGAGTACTTGACAAATTTTACATGCTCAAACTATATTTTCTGGAACTTCTCGATTGAGATTTATAAAGAAGTTACCATATTCTTCACTGAACCTATAGTAAGCAATTTAAACAGGGATCTGTGGAACAAATGTAGTTTACATTTATGCAAGTTTCGGGTACCTACTGGAATAAAGCGTCCTATTAATGATGTTTGAGAGTCTAATACGAGAATATGTTTCAACAAGAATAAAAATAAAGCTGTTACATATGACTCAGAGTATTCTTAAAATTTTAAGTTTATTTTATTATACTGTCACCAACTATGCAAAAATGACAACGCCGAGAATCGAACCCGGTAACCTCCACTTTCCGCATAACACCAATTAATAAGATCTCCTCTAAATGAATATTCACGGTTGATCAACGACATTTATGTATTATCACCATTATTTTTACACAACCATTTTTTAAAAATAATATTATATCATTAAAAACTTTACGAGAAATTTATTTTTGAAAATAGTGTTGACAATATAATAAAACGCACATAAAATTTTCGAAATGCTGCATGCCCCACTGATATCTAAAATTTTACAAAAATAAGAAGAAAACGTTAAATGTCCTGCGTGAATTTCGTAAAAGGAGTATATTTTCTGGCTATATTCAGATTGTTTTTTACGAACTTTACATTAGCGATAAAGATTAAAATAATAATACCCACATAAGCGTATCTTTATTCTTAGAATAACATAAAATATGTTTATTGAGGAAAAGTTTAAATTAAACGGTAAAACTTTGAGTTAATTCACAGAAATCTTTACCGCACCTTTACAGCTGTCTTTATTTGTTTAAACCATAGATATAGTAATTTATATAGATCTATAAACCCCATGTTAGCGAGCAAAGATTTTTGATACCGAAAAAGTTTTTGGTATCAGCCATTAGAGAGTTAAAACTCGAAAATAATAATAGAATAGAATGTTAAGGAGTTTGGAAAATTCCGAAATACTGCGTGGCTTTTTAAGTGTTCTAAACAATATATAAAAAGAAATGGGATAAGTTTTCATATTCAAGTAATCGTTTCAGTTATATTCAAGTAATTTTTGAAAAATATAAATGTTATAATCATATGCTTTGTTATTATAATGAAACAATTACTGTCTTCATATTTAGTGGAATGGTTTTTAAATTTTAATATTTTTTTAAAGATTTTATATTAGTAAGTAATATGGAATTCTCAAAATTCTTTTAAATGTAGTTAGCAGCCGCGGAAATTTAATATATAACTAGTATGTTGTGACCACCACAATACTTTCTTCTATATATAATCCTATACAAATTTACACAATACAAATTATTTATTAAATTATAATTTATTAGAATTCTTTTTCATGATAAATGCAGACGATTTTTATCTCAAAGAAGTATAATAATAAATACCGAAAGAAAGAAAGTCAGTTTTGTACAGACATGAGTATACTAGAGTATAATCGAGAAAGGAATAAGAAAAGAAATGAAGGAAGAAAAATGGGTATCTGGAGTTTTTCATTCTCTTTTAGTACTTAAATTTTATTTGCTAAATTATCTTTGTCTATTCCCGTGTATATTCACTCGGAAAACGATATCCATAAGAGAGTAAAATGGCTGACTTTTTCCAAATGAAAAAGCATCACTTTTCCCCCCTCATTAATGAATCTATGTCTTGTTACTATATCTATGGTTTAAACAGGCTAGTGATTATTGTTAGAAAATATTGGTGGAATCAGAAACAGTTCTGTGCGTGACTGACACTATATTTACCTTGCAGGACGGATAGAAGAGAAGATGACGTATCCTGAAAAATATGAAGTCAAAATTGTAACCGCAGAAGCCATTAAGTAACACAGCACTAGCCAATGTTTTGGTAGTTTCAATATGGCTCTCGCAGTACCGCTGCTATTGTGGCTGCCATCTTGAGTAGACAACATTAATATCATTTTCTCTGCATGTTAAAACGGTGCACGTCAAATACTCTTATATCATTCCTTCAAGACATTTACCATGGAATTACATTGCGAACAATATATTTTCGAATGAGAATCGCGTATGTAATGTTGAAAAATAAAAAGAATTAAAATTATGTGGATTCTTCTTACCGTAGAATCATAGAATTAAACTCCGTTTGCGAAAAAATAATCTCGTAAAGGGGCATTTTCTTTTCTTATTTATTTATTTTGTTAAATAAAAAAAAAATAATTAAATTTTTCGTGGATGGAGAGCGCTATACGATAGCAAATCACACCTTTTTCATAAAAAATTACATTTATTTCCATCCAAATGTTTACAAGCCTATAACTCCAGTTCTATGTGTCCGTTATCACCCCAAATTACAATTTGCAAACGCGTTACAACACTGCTAACTACAGCCCATCAGTTATTCTTAGCTGAGGTAAAACCTCTTCACCAATAAAATCCATCAAGTCAGCTTCACAATTAAAACTTTATGTATCCACAAGTAAATAAGAAATGATCTGTTAATCGTAAAAACATGTAGTTTATAGGACTATGATTTGTATATTTCCCATTAATCGTCTGGGCAGTGCCCTCTATCAAAGAAAATTATAACTTTTTTTTTTTTTTTTTATACGAAGAAAAAAAAAAAATCATTTCACGAGAATAACTTTTTATTTTTTATTTTTTACAAACAGCGTTCAATTCTACCAATATCTTCAATTTTCATGAATTTTCAAAAAGAATTTATTTCATTATTACAAAGTTACAAATTTAAAAATTTTAAGATAATTTTTTAATTTAATTTGTCAGCTCTAAACACAATTCTGTAACTTATCTGCGTCAAAAATAGAAAAAATAATATTATAGTTTTAAAAAATTAAAGAACACGCTTTTATAGAAGTGTGAACTAAAAAGCCCAAAATATCTATCTTAGTATTAAAATGCAGGGTAAGAAAAAATCGTGTGAGTAACACACCATAATATTTACATACATTTAAATCTTTAATTAAAATAATTTAGAATTAAACAAAAACCATTTTTAAAAAAATTCCCCTGACTGGGCTTGAACGCTAGACCATTAGGTTCGTAGCGCGGTGCTTTACCTCACAGCTACAGCATTCACGTAGCGAATTTTTTTTTTTTTTTTTTTTTTTTTTTTTTTACAATATAGATTTTTGTTTGTTCCCAGAGCAATTACAAACATACAAACATACATACAGGTGAAGCCAATAAAAACGTGTTAAAAAAAAAAAAAAATTCCGTAATTGAAATTTCTGTATTTTACAAAAATACCAAATTTATTTAAAATTCTACATTTTATATGCATAATAAAATAATAATAATATTTTCTTTCATTCAGTAATTTTGCCCTCAAATATTCAAAATAAATTAATGTAATTAAACTTTTCGTGTTAATTATTCTCAGATCATTTTTTAACACTTGTAAGAAGTCGAGCATAACAAAATGAATTCTTTAAATATATTTTATGTTATGCTTATATTTTGTTAATTTATAAAATGCAATTAGAATCAAATTTTAAACCGAGATAATAAAATTTTAAACAAAAGCGATTTAAAATCAGAGCTTGAGAAATAACGAACGTTAAAATTTAAGATGACAACCTTAATTGGCAGCACTCAGCCACACGAATAATAAGTTTTAGCGGTACTTAAAGTTTTAGTAATTTTAACATCATTATGTAGCAATTTAATCACATCACTAGATTTGATATTTAATCACTTGTAAATTAAGTACAGAATCTTTCATTTGAAATTTAACTGAGGCAAGAAATTATTTTATAAATTGCAGTTTATTATTTGCAAACAAGAGCACTTAAATTCAAACAAATATATGGTAATGTATTTTAAGAAATTAAGAGCAAAACAATAAAAATATTTCTTAATAATTGATCAAAATAATAGATTATCTTTATCCAAACTAAATATAATGCTACTTCTAATTAATTTGTTATATCAACAGAAATGAAGATACAGCGAAATTAATTTAATTGCATGATTTTCCGTGTAAATAACTAAATGAAATTTTTATAAAACTCCAAATTCTTATGAAAAGAAAAGAAAATCTCGAATGAACTTCACTTTCTCATAAAACATCACTGAGGATAGTAAAAGGAAATTTTTTATAACGGTAAAACGGTTAGACTATATTTCAGGGTTCCCCTTGATTCTCGCCAAGTTGTGATCGTGGTAAATATATTTTTACCACTAAGGTTATCCTATTTATATGTATAGGTTATATGTCTATAGTTATATGTATATAGTTATATGTATATAGTATATATGTATAGGTTATATGTATATAGTGTTATAGGTTATTAACAAAAATCGCCAATTTCGCCAAGGGGCACCCTCAAATATATTTTTACCCAGTAAAACATACGATAAAATACTTATATATTACAGACACCAAAATAGAGGATTTGTAAATATATATATATATATGTGTGTGTGTGTGTGTGTGTGTGTGTGTGTGTGTGTATATATATTTTTTAAATAAATTTCAACAAAATTTACTTCTGTGTGTCTGTCTCTCTGTCGCGCTCTAACACCCGTAAATATAAATAAAACTTCTTGAAACTGATATATGTTCTTCAAGTTCACCATGGGATTTTTCTTATTGAAAATGAAGTAAATACCACCATGGCTTGTGCATAGGGACACCCGAGAGTTTTCCAAAATATGGGGTTTATGAAAGTTATTTCTATAAACTATATTTTAATAACTTTACTTTGCATAAATCTTAATGAAATTAAAATGTTATTCATATGTATACAACAATGCTTTCTGTGGAATATAGTATGCCTAACATTCAGATTTACAAAACCGTAGAAAAATATTCAGTTACATTAAGGGCATTCACTGAAAATTTGCTGCAATCGCATTTTTCTTTACATTAAGTGTTTTCAACATTTTTAAACACTTTTTAAGAGATAATACGATTTGTTTTACTAGATCTGTCTGTCTGAGCGACTGTCTGTCTATCTATACAGGGATGATCTGTTTATTTTGAACTTTAAGAAGTGCAATAACTGTCCCTATTAAAGAACTATAAGAGCTAGATTTAAGAAGAAAAAAAATCTATACGGTTTCTGCGACGGTGGCCTATAGCACGTATATAAATTTTCAGCTCAATTGAACGAGGCATTTAGGCACTTTCGCTTTCGCTCATGCACAAACACATACATATATACATATACACTCATACATACATTACCGTAAAAATAGCAAAAACGAACTCAGGGGACCTTAAAATGTATAGATACACCAAAATCTCGAATTCGACTTTTCGGCATTATTACAATAGTTTCCTTATTTAAGTATGTTCAGTAGATAAAAATAATGATAATAAACGGAAAAATATATTTGCTTGCTATTTCTGTTCATTAGTAAGGATTGTGTTATAAATAAGGAAACAATACAATAGCTTGATTTGTTTTAAAAGACAATCTCAGGGTAAAAGTATTAAATTTTTAAAGTACTAATTGAGTATTTCTTCAACTTTACTGAAATTTATTTTTCCGACTGAGTGAAAATAATGCCTGGACCGGTAGTCGAACCCCAGATCTTTGACTTACAAGGTCAAGGCTCTACCAATTGAGCTATCCAGACCGACAACCGGTTGACATTACTTACTCAGACAACCTTAAGTCCGGTTTCCATTTGCGCTCACTGGGCGCTTTCTATTCAGAATCCTTTGATGTGGTTAGGCTAGCTCACTGTAGCTCAAAGCCCACGAACGGGGATGGAATCTAACCCCCTGCAGAGATAATTGTGGGCCAGGGGTAGACATCTTTGTCAATTTTGCATGCTTTCCTTTGAGGTAACAGCGCAATCTGATAAAAAAGGGCTACAACCGATGACAAGACATTTGGCTCTTTGTGTCGGAAGCGTGATTAATGACGTTTTGAGCGTTGATCTTGAGCCCAAGTCGATACTGGCCTTTAGGCAGAAACATCCGGTCTATCATGTAGATAGCTCAACAGAAATAAGCCGCAGGTGTTGAGCTATCATGTAGATAGCTCAACAGAAATAAGCAGCATTTACCTGCGGCTTATTTCTGTTGAGCTATCTACATGATAGACCGGATGTTTCTGCCTAAAGGTTGTCTGAGTGAGTAATGTCCACCGGTTGTAGGCCTGGATAGCTCAGTTGGTAGGGCCTTGACATTGTAAATCAAAGATCTGGGGTTCGGCTCCCGGTCCAGGAATTATTTTCACTCAGTCAGAAAAATAAATTTCATTAAATATGATTTTCTTCCCGATCAGTTGATTGTGTGATTTTAATATATTGTATTTCTTCAACATTTCACATAGTTAAAGAAAAAAGAGTTTAATTTCTTCACAGAGCGCTGAAATGAACCACCATGGTGTATTCATAACTAAAAGTGTATGTAGATGCGAGTACCATAAATATCCTTGGTATATTTCTTACCACATATTCTAAGTGTACTTTATAGCGTAAATAATTTAAAGAAATCAGATTAAGATAACGTTAACATGATTCTTATAGAAAACAGGACGAAAAATACTTCTATTTTATGCATAGGGGCTCCCCGGAAATGGGTTGGGGACAAAATCTCGCGAGACAAAATATCGCGGGGACAAAATATCGCCTATATAAATGAATGGAAAGCAAAAATAATGTGATTGGTGTTTATATAAATAAAATGATACTTTTACAACATTTTATATGAATGAGTTGGTAATTAGTAGTTATGTGATATAAAATTTCATGGCAAAACATTCATATTTACCATATTCATTTTTTTCGAATTTTGCTTAATAGAATTTAAAAACTATGTTTATTAACTTTTGTCAATATTAGTCATAATTAATTCAATAGTGCTTATTAATTTTATAATTTTTAATTTAGGATTATGAACAATGTTAAGCTTTGTCAGCAGTGATGTACAATAATTTTAAAAATGTATTTTGAATGATGAAATGCAAATGATAAAATAACTTGAAATTAAATATCGATAAAATAATGAAATTCCTCTCTGTAATATACATATGTATATTTATAAGGTCCTATGGATCTCACAAGAGGTCGCACATGAAATAGATCCCATTATTTTAATTTAATCGGCACGATATTTTGTCCGACGAGATTTTGTTCCGCGACATTATGCCCGGATCCCCCCTGAAATTTAACAAATATTACAATATACGTGAAGTAAGATTTATAAACCGTATTTTACTATCTTTATATTTTACAGAACATCAAAAATATTCAGATCTATTATAGAAGATCGATGAAAGTTTTCTAGAATGCATTTTCATTTTTGATTTGTGTTTCTAACACTTTCATGCAAAGTTGAAAATCTAAATTTTAAACTGCATAAATATAGATCGGGAATATAGATCGAAAGTTTTTAGAATATATTCCAACCAAGGGATTTTTCTTTCTTGTTTTAATGTAATCCAGTTACTTAAATTATATAAATCTGTACTGATAAGTATAAAGGATTTAAGTCCAAAAATGTCCATTTTGAGTTAAGTACACAGTCAGACTCAGAAAAAAATTCTCTATCGATTGGTATAAGGGATTTAAATTCATGTTATTTAGTCTTTGAGAAAATCCATTGGTAAAAAAAGATTCAAGTCAGAAATTTAGCATTCATTTATGGTATAAAATATTTAATTCAATTTTTTCCCTTTATTAAATGAAGATTGACAATCACTGAATAGTATAAAGCGTATAAACAAACATAATCCCTCTTTCCTAATCGATTCTTCTGATTAGTTCTTAATTAGTTTAACTTTATTTTTCGCCTCCTGAAAAATCAAGAATATGGACTTAAATCCTTTATACTTATCAGTACAGAAATGTATACTGTCAATATTGCTGTACTAATATTTTACAGAACGAACAGAGAATTTCAAATTATTTTCGTCAAATCTTTTTAGGAATAGCAGTCGAAATCATAGCTCGAAAAGTAATTAACGTTAAATTCCGACACGAGCAAATTTAATTTAAACGACAGCTTTCAGTCGCTTTAAACAATAAGCTGTGAAGATAAACCAAAGTCCCAGTTTTAACATCATTAAACAGAACTTTGATTCAGTTCAATATTCCATGTTTAAATTATTTCTAAAGGAAAAATAGCAGGATCCATTGCAATATTCAGTTAGAGAGAGAGATAAGCTTCAAATAAACAAAGTTTTATAATTTATAAATAGTTGGTTTCTAATTTGCCGCTTTAAAACGAATAATTATTTAAATATATTGTTAAGTTTCGACATCGATTTTATAATTTAATCAAAATCGTTCGACTTTTTTAATCAAAATCACTTTCTGTCAATCAAAGCTATTGTAAATTCAATTTTAATTCCATTTTAGTTAAAATTTCAAAACCGATAAGTTTTTCTAAGTTGAAATGGAAAATATTACTTATTTTTTCTATCATATTTCGAGTAAATTGATGAATTACAATTTTTTGAATTATTCGTGATAGACAGTTTCATTTCAATTACTTTTTTTTTAATTTCTTTTTATAATCAGATTTAAATTTAAAATTCAATTACTAGTTACGTTATTTAGATATTTAAAATTTCAATAATTTTCATAATTATTTGTTAGTTGATATCTGAATTCAAGAATTTATTTCAATTAGCGGCTGTTTATATGGCAATTCTTAATTGATTCTAATAAAATTACTGTGCATTCAAAAAAAGGAAAAAAAAAAAAAAATCACAAATTGATTTTTTATGTTTTATTTTAGAGTTTGTATTGCTCGTTGATTTCTAGCTAATAATTCATTTTATTCTAATTTTGGATATATATAAATTTAATTAATGGTAAGCATGAAAAGGACGAGTGCGGTAGTATATAATAAGAACTAAACAAACTGTAAGAAATTTAAATGGACATAGACAATAGTAGTAATAAAAAAAGCTTTAAGTTAATTATAACAATGGTTTTACATAGTTTATTACTAATATTGTTTATTTAAATTTGTTATAAAAAGTTTATTTCTTATCCTCTTCTGCCATGTTTTAAGAAATGAATTTTGAAAAACTCACGAAGTTCACAAAATAAAATATTGATATTCAAATCAAAAGGCACAATATCATAAAAATACTTCAAAATGTGTAAACTTCTATAAATACATTTTTGAGATAATGTTTATGCAGACTAATAATCTGATAACACGAAAATATTTACTAAAAAATCTTTTTCTAATTTTAAATCTATTATTCCACCCTCTCTCCGTTACACGCATCGGTATTGTATACAGCATTCCCTGCAAAAAGTATAGAGCTATATAGAAAAAAATATATATACCACCTTCATCTAGAACAAATAAGTAGTTATTTTCTAAATCCTTAAACTAGAAATATAGATTTTTGAGATATGGATTTAAGGCAAGCCAATAAACTGAACCTACAAAATGATCGAGAATTTCTTAATCTATACTTTTAAAGATTGTATAACAATACTATGAATATTATCGATATTATGAATCCTTTGTATTGCGAGAAATTCTCCCTTGATTTCCTAGAATTGGGTCATAAACTCGAATTTTCGTTGCTAAAACTCGCCATTT
Source organism: Salticus scenicus (assembly GCA_963930645.1). NCBI lineage: Eukaryota > Metazoa > Arthropoda > Arachnida > Araneae > Salticidae > Salticus > Salticus scenicus. Next base: position 220,136,623 of record OZ005662.1, read on the forward strand.
GTGTTAGCATCTATTTGCAGAGATTTTTAAATAAAATTGACCTCCATAATATAGGTAAATGCTCTAGAATTCAAATAAGAATTTCTGGAACTCGCTTTCAAAAGAGACTAGATTCTATATCATATGATACAGAATTGTTTTTATTACAGCCACAATTTATTTTTTAGATGTTAATCGCAGAATTTTTTAATTTTTTTCCTTGTCTTTTACTTATGTTTAAGAGGTAGTACTGCCTGCTAATATCCCCGTCAAAAAACATAAACGTACCTATAAAACTCGTGATTTTCGTTCAAAACTGGTCAACCATGCCTGAAATTTCCAGCTGTAATAAACATTATAACCACATTTTCTTGGAAGGATGACTAAAAAAATTTCAACCCACTTCAATAAATGAAGCATGCGCAGCATAACCCGAATACGTATTCATAATTTGAACTCCTTGTTTGTATGTATTTGTTGTTTTGTAAGTATTATAAATAATGATGTGGTGCGACAAAGATGGCAGGAAACATCTATGTTTTTATGCATTTTAAGTTATTTTGACTTGTTCGTACTCATCATAACTTGTAGACAATATTATATCTTTTTTTTAATAATTTTGTTTTATTCTAGTGTTTTAACTATTTTAATAAAACTGAGACTATGGTTAATTTAAAAACAGCCCACTGTTTAACTACCGATATCGATAGAAAACATTATTTGATAACCTACACACACCGCATCTATATTCCAAATTCTGTTATACCCCTTTTCTCACAAAACCTGTAAAAATCTAACAAAAATTAGTTCGAAAATTTATATATATATATATATATATATATATATATATTATTTTTTTACGGAATAACTTCTCTCTATTGAATATGTTCACAATTTCATTGTTAGGTATTCTAGCATAATAATAATAACAATAAAATTCTAATTTAACGCTTTTAAAAGAAAAGAAAAGATATATTTCTTTAGTTTATAGTGTTTGCTTATAATGTGTTTATTCATCATTATTTTATACTAGGACTTCAATGCCTTTTTCTGTAAGCAATATTGTATAACATATATCATTATATTTTGAAATAATATGTTTAATTATTTTGAAGTATACTTTATTATTATTATTTTTTTTTTTTAAGGGAATAATTTCTCCCAATACTTTATATTGAATATAATCACAATCTCTTTGTTAGATATACGAGCATAATGAAGAAGCTAAAATTTGCTATTTCAACGCTTATATATATATGTGTGTATATATATATTATAAACGGTAGTTATCGTAATAAAATTTAACCTTAATATTTAGCAATTAATAGATACAAAATAATACCAACACAATAAAAATAGAACTGATTGTAACATTGACACAAAAATGTTGCGATACAGATTAAGAACCAATAAGAGACAATACCAATTTAAATTACTTACGTCGACATGAATAATAATAATAATAATAATAAGGGACCATTAAACTTAATGACGGAGAAAGTAAATAAAGGACCACGGAAATAATAATTGGATAAAAATGCTTAAATATTGAAGTATAAATGTGGCATGTAATATGGGGCATGTAATATATATATAAATGACAAATATAATAAAATTTAACCTTAAAATTTTAGCATTTAATAGATACATGTTAATACCAACACAACAAAAATAAAACTGATTGTAACACACTACAAAAACTAGCTCAGAAATGTTGCGATCCATGTTTGGATCCAATAAGAGACCAAAAAAATAAAAAAATAAATTAAATTACTTACGCCCACTTGAGTAAAAAAGCACCATTAAACATAATAATATATATATATATATTATAATGTTTGCTTACAAAATATTTATTCATCATTATTCGATACTTATATTTCAATGCATTTTTGTATAAAAAGTATTGTATAACATAAGAAAGTACACTTCTAAATTATTTAATTATTTTGAAGCATCACTTCTTATTATTTTTGTAAGACTTTCTCCCAATAGCTTACATTGAATGTAATCACAATTTCTTTGTTCGACAAGCTAACGAAATGGAGAAATCAAAATTTGCGAATCCAGCACTTTAAAAGGCAAAAAAAAAAAAAAAAAAAAAAGGATATTTAGAAGCTTCTAGCAATGAATCTGGCACATCAGAGATCAGCTTTAATGGAAGCTTTCAATCTTCGAAACAATAAGCTGCGACGATTACCAGAGTTCTAATTTCAGCATCGTTACGAGCGAGTTTAATAAGTGTTACTGCATTTGGTGTCTAATGATCTGCGAAATGGAGATATCTGGATTCGTTCCTTCAAGCTAAATGTTACCTACATAGAAGACATTTTTAGAACAGTAGAACAAACATACATTAAAAGAATAGTAAAAAGATATGAAATTTTTTTTAAAAAATTTTATCATATGGTAATAATTAATATTTTAATACTTTTTACTTATTTTCAAGTTTTAGTTTAATCTTACCATAAAAAAAATGTTTAATATATCACCTTACTTCACCCGAAAATTGAAGAAAATAAGAAAAAGGTAGCGCTGTTTGGCAGATATGCATTCATTATATTAAATCAGCATAGTTTTTCATAATAGTCATTGCACATATCAGTTTGGTACACTTGTACGCTATAGAGGACTAGATACAACCTTCCAATAAATGGAGGGAAACTGCAAGATAGAGCTCAACTTTTTGGACGATATTTGCAAAATTTTATCCGCCCTCATTTATACCAGCGTCCTGGGAAATGTAAAAACTTTGTGGAATTCAGTCTATTACTTCGTGAGATACAGCTCTCGCAAAATTTTAGTTACAAAGACAACAGATATGAAATAGTAATAAAATATACTTTCAGCATATCACATAATTTTAAAAAAAACTTTATTCCGACGTTTCGGATAAAACACATCTTTAACCATCTTCAGGGGAAAATGATGTTTAAAAACTATAAACATAGCTAATTTAAGCCATTCTATGATACAATAAATACAATTCTGAAAGAAATTAATAGGTGATTACATAAATTACAAAAATACACTATATACATTTTAAAAATTAGCTAAAAACACACTTAAATAAATCTTAATCATGACCATTACAAGAAGAATAAAACACTTAAATAAAACGGAGCCAAAGTATCACACTGCGGGGTTGCCAGAACAAACAATAGCAGGGTTACCATAAATTATTTTAAGTTTAAGAAATAAAGCCAAATTGAGGGGCGGTTTAGGGATAATGAATCATTACAAATTCCGGATTTCCTTTTAATAATTTCAAAAGATTCATAGAGTAGAGCTTGGTTTCTATGTTTGTTCTGGCAACCCCGCAGTGTGATACTTTGGCTCCGTTTTTATTTAAGTGTTTTATTCTTCTTGTAATGGCCATGATTAAGATTTATTTAAGTGTGTTTTTAGCTCATTTTTAAAATGTATATAGTGTATTTTTATAATTTATGTAATCACCTATTAATTTCTTTGAATATTGTATTTATTGTATCATAGAATGGCTTAAATTAGCTATGTTTATAGTTTTTAAACATCATTTTTCCCTGAAGATGGTTAAAGATGTGTTTTAACCGAAACGTCGGAATAAAGTTTTTTTTTTAATTATATTTTATTACTATTTCATAATTTTTAACAGCATATATAAAAGTGGAATAAATATTTCTGTAGTGACAACAGATATTTTATAAAAAAAGGACAAATCGTGTTCAAGACATTTTGAAATGTGTAAATTCATCAAAGTGGGATTAGAAAACGTTCACAAATTTAATGCTTTATACATGAACAAAAAGAAAGTAAAGTCATGTTTTCCGTTTTTTTTTTTTTTTTTTTTTTTTTTTTTTTGGTAATTTTTACGGTATATCGTTATTCCTTAGTACAAGCATTATGATTTATGTAATTGTAATTGTCAAGTTTGACTATAGAAGGTGCTGTTCTTCTAATTCTGGATAATTATTACATTCTGAACATATGTTTAAATTTTCCAGTGCTGATGTCACAAAGTTGTTGATCAAAGAGTTGAAAGGCTTTGATCGAAATATGATCTGTAACAGTGGGTTTTTGTTCTCAGAAACATGATTCATAAGGATGATATAAAGAAGTATATCGTATTCCATAAACAATAACAACAATAATAATAATAATAATAATAATAACAAATAAATAAAAATAAATTTAAAAATAGATTTGCTTCTCTGAATAATTTAAGTCAATTACACATAAAATAAATTTAATTCAATGATAAAGTATGTTCCCTAAATATTATAAGTTAAATTTTCGTGAAATTTACTTTAATTTAAAAAAAGAAAAGAAAAGAATTCTTCAAACGCCTCTGTTGATCTTCTATCAGGTAATTTTTTTACATAGCAAATAAAATTTCAATTTAAAATTAAATATATTTATAACTTGTTGTATAAATAAAATCATGCAAAATGTTGCATCATTCGTAAATCTATAATAAAATACTATGAAGATAACTTAAAGAATGTTTTATTTTTATTTATTCAACTTATTTAAAATATTTTCATGAAAAAAATTACATAAAACTTCCTAGAATTAAAAAAAAAAAAAAAAAAAAAAAAAAAAAAGTTCAAATTACGAATGTAATGGACTCTTCCCACCTGACGTCAGAGGTCACATGATAGAGGAAAAACAAATAGCAGACGAAGTCTTGTTTATCTAGAGCGATTACTGAAATAACCTATTTTCTATTCTTATTTTTGATCAATCGTATTTAATCTGTGTTACTTTTTATACACCATCATTTTTAATCCATTTTATATCATTATTCATCATCATTTGTTTGCCGTATACATTTACAATCATAATTTAGTTTATACCTGTTATTGATGTTCATGAAGACCATGTTTAAATACTCTGATTTTTGGTACTTAAATCAGTGACAGTGCAATATCGTACTGCGTAAATCCATTTAGACCAGTAACTAAGTTAATTCACTTGTTGTAACACCTTTATGCAATTAAATTAAATGAAAACATTTAAAAATTTCAAATTATAATCCATAAACATTCCACAAGAAGCTAGATCAGTTAATGTTACAGTTACACTACAATATACAAAAATCGATTCTTGTAGGAAAAAATAAATAAACACATAAATGCATTTTAAAAATTATTAAATTTACAAATACAATTATTCTACTGTTTACAAATGCACAATATTACTTTTATTTTTTTTTTATATTAAATATTAACATTATTGTTCTTAAGAACAATATTTAATTGAATTCGATTCTCAGAATTCGATTATTCGTTTTCCTCTATAACGTGATTGAGCAGACGACGGTGGGAAGAGCCCATTCAGACAACCTATTTACCAGTAATATTTTCTTGCGTTGATTGAAAATTTTTTATAGTGTATAAAATAAGACTTCGCTCATCTGATGAGCCTTTCGACCTCATATATTCGGATGACAAGCAGGGACGTTACATAATAATAAAGTAATTTATTCGTTCCCTCGCTCGTCCTGCTTTCATTTCAAACTTACAGCATATTTTATTGTGTTAAAAAAAAAAAAAATGGAAATTGTATGATTCAATTAATCAAAAACATTTTTTAATATATATGAATAATACAATTAGCTTCAATGACCACGTAAAAAAGTTAGATGCATAAAAGAATATGAATGAAAAAGGGTTAATGTTCACTTTCATTCGTAATATCAATTTTTAACAATTTACAGCAAATTTGAAAATTAATCTAGCGTACCTGCAGTTCAGGAGCTGCATGTATTAATTCTAATGTATCATTTGCAATACTCACTACTGAGCAGACCATTTTTATTTATTCCAAATTATTTAAAATAATTATATATAGGTAACGAAAACTTTTTCAAACATTTCAGTAGATGAAATTAAGTATCACATGAAGAACTAGATAAAGCAGGAATAAAGATTTCTGAAAAAAAAAAATAAATAAATAATAATAATAATAAGCGTCCTTTATTTAAAACATACAACATCAATACTTTTTCAAGCGCATAGACTGATTGTTGCGTGCAAATTAGGTGATATTTCAGTCTTACTGTATGCAATATGCTAAATATTTATAATAATTTGTATGCCCTATATCACCCAAAGGATGTGTAACACAGGCATACGAAAATGAAGTTGACAAAATTTGATTTGATGATTTTGCTGAAGTTTATGTTTTTTGATGTGCTGAAACCGAAAATGCAGTTCATTTTTCTCTATCACGTATAGATTTTTACCAATTCAGGGTGCTTATCGACACAATTTCTTACATATACCATCATAACAATAGGTTGGTTGGTATGGTTTTACGTCGCACTAGTGCTGCGCTATTACAACAGTCCATGATTAATTATTCATGAAAACATACTATAAAACTTACCATATACTTATCTTGGTGGAAGAATAATGAAAGAAATTCTGTAGGTAGGCACCCTGTATTGACAAAAATCTATACGGGATAGAGAAAAAGTGGCTTCATTTTCGGTTTCAGCACACCAAAAAACATAAAGATCAGCCAAAATTATAAAATCAAAATTTTACATGTCGACCTGTGAATTAATGTCAAACTCAACAAGAAAGAAGAAAAACCAATAGTAAAACATACTTTTAAATTCTGCAGTCACCAATATTACTTAAAAATAAAAATAATCCTAAGAATAATTAATAAAATCAAAATTATTACATATTATACAATTGCAGAAATCGTCGAAAACGACGCAAACACACCATAATAGCAACGAAGCTGAATATAGTTAAATTCAAAGTTAGATAAAGTGTCGTAGTTAACTACTATACTAATGAGTAAAATTTAAATTTACATTAAAAAGTATATGCTAATTATATTAACTACTAAACCACAAAAATTAAAATTATATTTGATATTTTAATTTAAAACAAACAAAAATATGAGATAAGTTAATTCATAATTCATAAGTAACATGCGAATATGGAGGTTTTTCCGTTAGATTCAAACGAACGATAGATGTTGGAATGATAATGCCCTCTATTAAAGTGTAAGAAAAGTAATGACTCACATTTTTTTTTTTTTTTTTTTGGATGTATTGTTTAATTAAACCTTATATATATATATATATATTATGAAAACCTTTTCGAATAACGCGTAGGAGGAAATGATTTATCACATGAAGGACTGCAAAAAGAATTATATATATATATAATGATAATGCAAATGACGAAAGCATACAGCATCAATGCATCATCAGGAGCTTTTATTGGATACTGTATGCAAATATGTGTAATTTGTATTGCACTATATACTTATTGTCGAAACGTTACAGAGTACAAAACCCAATTAGCATCTAATAGGACGTTACAAATGAAATTAAAAGTAAGATTTAAAATTTATAAGAAGATGAAATAAAACTAAAAGGATAAAAAATTCATACGAAAAATGAAGTAAACCTCGCATAATAAAATCAGCAATTATATGTAGCTCTGTAAACTAATTACTTATTATGTCCACCATTTTCTGTATTAAACTTGCTTTTGAACATTCTAATAACGTATGTAAATTTCATTATTCTTTATACTGATTCAAGTGTGATCATGTTAAAATGCTCTTATAATCTCCGTCTACAAATGAACCGTACTGGTAAAAAAAAATGTATCCCTATACTTTTTTTTTTTGTGTGTGTGTGTGTGTGTGTGTCCTTACGTTTATGTGCTACAAACATTACATACACAAATGTAACCTGTATACACCTAATTCCATATAACCCATAAATACCTTTCAACTTCATTTGGTTAAATGTATAACGTTATCAGAAACCTTTTGTATTGCCCTGTATATAATTATTAAGTCGTTGCACACCTTTTCTCGAGAAAACTTGTTTTAAGTATCTTAATAACGTATGTTGTTTTATTATGTTGCATTCAATCGAACATCGCAAAAATGTGTTTAAATGAAATTTTGTCTATAGGCCGTAATAAGAATTACCTTGGTGTGTCTCTATACACGGGCTACTAACAATATACAGCCCCCCCAGAAAAGTACAACTATTTTTGTATGACGCATGAACATCTGTAAGTCCAATATGCAAATCAATCGGGTAAAATTTGCAGGCGCTTTTACGGTACATACAAATTTTGCTCTTAGGCCCTAGTGGTAAAAAAAAAAAAAAAAAAAAAAAAAAAAAAAAAAAAAACTTTAGTGCGATCTTGTACACAGACTATAAGCAGGATACACCCCCCAAAATGTACAGCTAATTCTGTGTGGCTCACGAACATGTGTATCAGTTAGCAAGTCAATCGAGTGAGTTTGCAGCCGCAATCGCAGAACACATGCACAGACACACAGACAGAACCTAAAAACTTTCTGAGTCTCAACAGACAGGCCTCTACTGACGTTTTGGCAATTAGGTAACTTATAAGTACATGTAAAATATGTTTTATAATCTAAGTGAACGATGTAATTTGATTTCTTATTTTATTTTATTTCTTTTTTTATTTTATTTCTTATCTTAAAAAAGATATAAATGTAAACTGTAGAAATATTTATACACAAACTAAAAAAAAAAAAAAAAAAAAAAAAAAAAGAGGAAAGAAAAGAAAAAGAAAAAGAAAGAAAGGAAAGAAAGGAAGAGAGTCCCTGAAAATATTTTGAAATGAAAGTCAGTAGCAATTCTAAAATAATTTCAAAATTCTTAGAAGTTGTTACATCATATTATCCAAAATATCGATTCGTGACACAAAATCGAAGGTAGACAACAGGATATATTAACTTTATGCTTTGTTGAGCAGAAGACAGCATTCAAACATAAAGGTTTGGCAGCACAAAACAATTGTGAGAACTTTTCAGTCCTGATAGAATAATTGCATAAACATTTTATATAAAACAGTTATGTGTCAATATTTTCAAAGAAAAGATAACTTTATCTGAATCCTCTATTCTCAATTTTTTTTCTATATTATGTAGAAAATTTAAAAATATATACCTGTGTCCGAACAAACACTTTCAAATTTATTTAAAAAACATAGTATAATAATATATTGTTAATGAAAGAAATTTTCATTTATCTGCAAATATAAGAATTTTATGAAAAAAAGTTTTAATGAATATTTCATATTTTAACAATTTAACTTTTTCAAATATCAATTATCTATGAATTATCGAAGTTAGATCGCCAAAATTGAATTAAGAAATTAAATCGTTAAAAATACTATTTTTTTAATTACTTTCAGATTTTTGATTGTTTTGGGGGGGAGGGGGGTATAGCGGTGAAAAAGTAGTTGCTTTATATAACTAGAATATTTCATATTAGTAAGACAGTCTTGTCTTATTAAACATAAACTAATATGTTTTGTCCAGCCATTTTTTACCCTGTTAGGATAAAAAAGTATAGAATATTGAAAAAAATAAAAAATAACTGTAAAATGAATAGGTCGAAAAGAAACTTTTTCGAACTACTACTAATTTAATTTTTAAAAATAAAAAAGTAAAATGGAAAATAAAGCAAGAAAAAAATATTATACTAAACCTACTGCGCAGTGAAATATTCGTACTTCAGTAAAACTTTTTTAAATTCAGCTATTTATGTTGAATCCTACGTACATGCTTAATTGTATCTGACTGTCAGTTTAGAACCATACCTTCGATTTGTAATCATAAATAGAGGGGTGTAATCATAATTTGTAATCATAAATTGAATCATAATCAATCAGGATCAAAATTATGACTTTAAGAAGCAAATTTCTTTAATAAATATTATATCTTCTTTGTTTTAAACTAACTAATAAAGAAATAAGCCGTGAAACAGTATACCATATGTGAAACAAAACGAACTTTTTCAGACACATTCAATAATAAATTTTGTTTCATCTAACATATTCTCAGTCTCATCGTAAGCTTTTGAAACGTCTAAACAAATGACAATAAAGAAAATGCTCACAAGATTTCGAACAATAATCAAAAGTTTCAGAAATTTCCACTTGCTTATTGTTCCAATGAAATTAGTTAACGAAATATTCATGGTCCATTTACATACGCATTGTGGAATTTCTACGTTTCTGTATTTACAATCAGGCTTGAATCTCTCCGCCTACGGCATGTTTACGAAACCATATTCCAGAAAAGCATTTATCATTTTCTCGCAATTATATGTCTTGTGACATTTCTACCGCTGCCAAGACAATTAGCGCACAAGATTTTAGCTTGGCATATTCACAATTCCAGTCGACAATGAATGAAATAAGATCATCCTTTCTTGGGATTTTTCGTTAAATTGTCTTTCAAATATTTGGGAATAACGGAACGTAATGCAAAATAACAATAATAATTAGTATGTTGTGGCCACCACAAGATTTCTTCTGTACAAACTTATGCAAATTCACACAATGCAAATTATTTATTAGATTATTATTTATTGAAATTATTTTTCATGATGAATGCACGCGATTTTTATCTCAGAGAAATATAATACTAAAAATTAAAATATTTCAAATTGATATTATAATACTCTATAAGAAAAAGAATATAGGTTTTTAAAACTTTTAACTAATACAAGAAATTTGTTAAAAATTACATTTCATTTAGCAAGTTGTACAACCAAATATTCTTTAAAATTACACTACAACTTTTTTTTTTTTTTTTTTTTTTTTTTGACAGCTGTATGCTAGAATAAATTTGGTTTTGTAATTTTAGTTTAAAATTACTTAACAAATTCTTTATTGTAACATACCATTTATTCACATTTTGGAAAAAGACATACATTTCAATTCTATAATACTTTATTCCTAATTGCACCTATAGCATTCATATGAACACATATACATATACATATATATTTACAAAATTAAATATCTATTATTATACAAACTAGCGTAATTAACCGCATTGTCTAATGCGTAAAAACTATGTTTAAATGTCTAGTAATGATGTAATCGATACCATTTTACTCATTCATTTAATCGATATTACTACTACCTTGGTTGAAATATTTTAGCTGATACGATCAGAAAAGTGGAATTGAGGCAATCAGCTTGTAAAAAGGCGAAACTAGAAAAAAGTAATTGAAATACGTTTTTCCTTTAAAACCGCGCTTTTTTAAAAAAATGGAAACGTAACAACATTAAGCTATATAAAAAAGTAAACTCGCAGGGTTAGCATTAAATATTAGAAAATTAGAGAACTTTAAAAAATATATATAAATAAAATAAAAAAATAGTTGAAGTAATGTATACGTCCCGTTATAGAATATACTACGTGATTAATATTAATAGAATTTAAAATAATGAAACTGTTAAAAAAAAATTCTTAAACAAGCCTTTTTTTTTTCTTTAGAAAGATGGCTTTTAAAATTATTACTTTTTAAATGACTGTTTTAAAAATTGAATATAAGTAAAAAATAGCATAACAATTTAATTCTAGGAAACTTATTAAAAATTTACTTTATGTAGTTTCCTAATTTCTATTATCTAAAAAATTTCTATTATCTAAGGCAACTTTTTGTTCAACAATACGATAAAATAGCAAATTTAAAGTTTTAAAATTGTAACAAATGATTAGAAGCATAATAATTATTCACAAGTTTAATTTAAATAAAGACATGACTTACATCTTATACTTTACTAGCTGACCCCTCCGGCTTCGCACAGATGAACAAATTTTAGTTAAAGATGGATTGATATGTAAAAAATCAAGAAATATATCAGCGTATATGTTATAGTCAGGCAATATTATTAACTGAAAAGTCAAAATATAATTTTACAATTATTTTTTTTAATTAGTTGTTAAATGTTGGCAATTTTTACTTAATGCTATTTATTTATTTATTTATTTATTTCATAAAAATAAACATTTCTTTACTCATGAGTAAAAAATATTGAAAAATAAACCTATGACATGAAAATGTTTTTGATAAAATTGACGTCATAATAGCTTTAATTATTATTTATTTTTTCATTTCGCAAATATATTTAATTTTTTTCCATAATTGATTATTATTTTAATAATGTATATTAAAGGAGAAATCAATAATATGAAACAATATTCGTACAATATATAGTATTACAGAATCTGGTGTGAAACAACCACACGACTTCCATTACCCACTATTACACGTAATATATACAATTTTTTGGAGATATTACTTGCATTTTTTGAGATTTTCGAGTAAGAGAAACTTGATACACGTATAAAGACACACACAACAGAGTTTGCATAGCGAGTTAAAAAATAAGGGGAAAAAAATAGATAGTTATTTTTTTAAACACGAATTTCCGAGATCTAAAACTGAACTACCTAATCAGGATGACCGTTAATATTCCTGTAATAAGCACGTAATACTTGAGAAAGGTTATCTAAATTGGATTAAAGAAAAAATTTTCAAGAATACGTTAGAGCCGTTTTTGAGATACCAAATTTTACCAAAACTTAACATACTCAATTATTGACCTAAAAACAATAATTACATACAAAAGGATATTTAATAGGAAGTTAACATGGCGAGTTTGAAAAAATCCGTACAGGCGTTTTTAAAGGAACGCACTTGCGAAGTCTGAAATTGAGCTGTTTATAGAGGACGCCTATCAATTTTCCTGAACTAAGCAACTTTTCAATCGAAAGGGCATCTAATATATTATTTATATAGCAACTTTGAAGAAAATCATTAGAGGTGTTTTTGAATATGGGCTTAGGTGCCCATTTCTGGTTTTCAATGACCCAATTCCGGTTTTTCAATTTTCACGAAAATTTGGAAAATTTATCTGTACACCAGACCTGAATCACTTGTGAAGTTTAGTAGTTCTTTTTTTATTAGTTTTGGAGATATGACAGCCAGAAGATTACATACACACGTACACATATACACACACACTGACCAATTGCCAAAACCTATACAATACTTCCACTACCTACGGTAGTAGGGTAATTGAAGTAAACACATACATCTCGTATTTACTACGATAATATACAGATTTTCGTATTATGTTTTCGATCGCCAAATACAAAAATCGCCAATGACGATAGATATCAAATCTATGCTTTGTTTTCAATTAAAATATTGAAAATTTTAATTAAAAATTTATTTTACCAAAATTTATTATAGCTTCTAGCACTTAGAGAGAGACAGTGTAACTTTTGATTATTGAAAGAAAAAAAAAAAAAGCAATCGGCTTTTTAGTTCTAGCGATCGTTCTCTACATATGCATATAAACCTTTTTTTTTTTTTTATATTAGTATAGCTATAGAGCATAGGTATATTAAATAGGTTTCCAGTCAACATAATGTAACTCAAATAATTAAATGCTATTTACATTTCAGTAATGGCTGTATGCGCTATGTATATTGAGCTACTTGCCATAACTGTTAGTTGCTAAAAATAGTCGCCAAATAAATTTAAACATCTCAATACGCAAGCGAAGTATGACATCACTGACCGCCCGTGGATGCAAGAAAAAGATTTTCCATGTTAATCGCTCATTGGATTTTTTTTTTTTTAATTAAAATTCTGGAAGAATTATTTCCCGATTTTAATCCTCATATTTGGGTATAGATATGTATTAGTTATTGTATGCATGCGTTAGATTGAGTTATTTTGCTGTCAAATTGACAAAATTTTAATTTTAAATTTCAAAACTGTCACCCTTGGCGTTTTTTGTATTTGGCGATCAAAAACGTAATACGAAAATATACATGCCAGATGTATATTTTCGTAATATGTATTGTACGAAATATTGTTTCATATTATTCGTTACACTCTTAATGTAAGTTTTTAAAATAACCATGATTTTTGAAAGGAATTAAATTATATTCGTTAGATAATTTGGCGATATTTTTTTTTTCTGCCAAGGATGACGGATATCAAATCTATTCCGCTGCAACATATTAGTATATTATATCAAATACTTTATTTAGACATTTGAAAACAAATTTGACTTCAAATTATGATAGAATATTTATCCTTTCCCTTTTAATTAGTTTATTAGTTGGGTGTTTATTGTGTAAATATCATCCTTTGAAATGAAATGTTTATGTTTTCAATCGAATATGGAAATTTGCCATTTTTTTTTCTAGAGTTTTGAAATTTAAAATTCCAATTTTATCAATTTTACAACAAAAACAATTTAATCTAACGGATGCACATGATAACTAATACATATCTATATCCAAATATGGGGATTAAAATGGGGAAATAATTTTCCTCGATCTTTATTATTCTTTTACAAAAAATCCAGTTCACTTTTTATATTATTGTTCGCGTGAAAATATATTTTATTATATGTCTAAAAATAAATTAATTCGTAAATCTTTTTGGCAACAATTATAAATTAAAATAAATAATATTATAAAATAGAATTTCTTATTTTATTTTATTTTATTTATTTATTTATTTTTAAATTCCAATTCCGTTTACACACATCAGTTTAAACCACGGAGTAATAAAGACTCCGTGGTTTAAACATTGATGCTTAGATATTATATCATATCATATCAAATTAAATTATTAGAAAAATAAACACTTTTAATTCTATAATGACGTCAGATTTAACATGTAAGTTTAACAATTAAAAAAGCTTTAAATGAATTTCAATTTAATGCACGTGCAAATATATTTCTTTTCTTTTCACGTCAAGATATTTTAAAAACGAAATGAATATGTAAATGTTTCTTTTATGTTGGCAGCAGCTAATTTTTTTTAATATTTCATTATTTCCATTTCTATTACGGCTTCTATGGGGATTTTAATTAAAATGCTCAGATTTTAAACTAAAATTTATTTTATCAAAATTAAATATAGCCTATAACAAAATGGCATACTGTAGCTTTCGGTCAGTGAAAGAAGTTTTTTAATCGGTTCAGTAGTTTCAGAGATTACCCTCCACAAACAAACAATTTTTTGCGCTTTATATAATGATATAGATTCCTAATTAATCATATTGTAATCATACTAATACGAATAGTTAAACATTTGTAAAATATTAAACTAGTATTACTGCAAAATGTTAGCTTAATTAACCATATTGCCTAATTTAGAAAAACTAATTAAAATGTTTACTAATGATGCAGTCGATATCCTTTTTCTGAGTTATTTAATCGATATTACTATTACGTTAGTTGAAAACTTTTAGATGATGCAATCAGTAAATTGGATCTCAGAGAAGCAATTAACATTTAAAAAGCTGGAACGAGAAAAAGCAATTAGAATATAAAAAAGGGAACCTATACGTTCATTTTTAAATATTTCGAAATTAGAAAAAAGAAAAAAGACGTTAGTGAGATAATTTGAAGCAATATATATGTTATGGAATAAAGTAGATTATGTAATGTGTATCGTTACGAATTTGTAAGTAATAGGAATTATTTTTATGTGATTTCATCTAAAGAGGCTTAGTCAGGTTATAAAATGTTAATTTTCTGCTATTCTACATTGCTTTGTCATTAAAATTAGAACCCCTAAATAAAATAATAGGCCGGCGCATCACCGCCATTTTTTTGCCTCCGAAGAGGACAGCATTCCCGCTTGGCGTCCTTATCGCTTCCCGAATGATTTTAAGAAATCTTGATCTGAAGCTAATCCGGTCAAGATAAGAGCAATAAGCAACAATAATATTCCTAAAAACACATTTTTTTCACAGTACATTCTCAGGATGTCATTTTATTCTGAGGATATCCTATGGATGTACTGGGGTAAGATGTGCTGTTAGGGCGGTTTCTGTTTCTCTTACAAAATGTCGCCAAAACTCAAATACTCAGTGATAGAAGGTCTGTGAATATTTTATATTCACTTCTTGAAAGATTACAGCAGTTTATCGCTAAACAAACTTCCATATTATAGTTTACTTAGCTAAAATTATGGAATATAATAAAAAAAGTTACTCTAAAGTAACGTAAGACGATAAAAAAAATGTTTGTCGTTTGTTTATCAGAGAAACGCGCTGGGTACATGTGGCAACCCTAAGGCAACAAAATGCCTGATGAGCCAGCTCGTATATATAGGAGCCTTAATTAAAATATAAAATAGCTCATTTTCTTTAAAATCCCGGTAAAAAGCTTCTCCAATTAGCCTTGTCAGTGAATTTGGCACCATGTTGGCGAGTTTATCGCCTCGCGGCGACTTTGTTGACAAAATCCTTATTTTCAATATATCGATTATCTAACCTCTAAATCGAATAGTTCGCGAAATACTGGGAAATTCTTGAAATGTATGAGATATAGGAATCTCATGATGACCGTGAGTGGTCAGTGAAAGCCAAGTGTTTGGACGGCTAAGAGCCCTGAATGAGTGTCTGATTAAAGCTAATGCTGTGTGTTATGGCATTGAATATAGCCTGTGCTGTGTGTGTGTTGATGCTATGATACAATTTATGCTGTGATTTGTATGTTCTCAGCTGTTACTTAAGCTGTGTTTTCTGGTGAAACTGAAGTTGATACTTGTTTGACACACCTGTAATCTTCTGTAAATAAATTTTTAAGCCTCTGCAAGACCTGTCACTCATTCACGGACAATTCACAAACCCCGAGTACGTAACCGTATTGATTGAATTTCGAATACAGTAAACTCTCGATTATCCGAGAGCGGATTATGCGTTTTGCGGATTATCCACGGGTGTGGGAAGAGCACGGGAGCAAGAAAGCGCAGAATAATGAAAAAGTGTTTTTCAAGAAAAAAGAAACTAATTGATTGATTAAAAAAGACGTAAATATGAATAACTGTAAAGTTTTAGGTTTTATTTTGTGTATATATAGTTCGGTACTGTTTAATTTAAAACTTAAACTAACATACAGCTTGTACCTTGGCTATAAGTGTATGTTTTTTATTTATTGTTTTTTACGTCCTTTAGTTATGAAATATAAATATTTTTACTGGCCTGTGAATAATATCACTATTTTTATTATTTTTATAGTCAATACAATAAAGTTTTTCAGCTATAATATTTTCACTGTTTTTATTATTTTTTAGGACAATACAATGAAATTTTTGAAATCCCGAATTTTTATAAGCACCCATCCACCACTATGTATTATCTTAAAATAAATATCCATTTAAGAAAAAATTCATTTTAAGATAATAGTGGTGGATGAGTGCATACAATGATTACGACTCTGGGAACCCTGTAGAATGTATTATATCTCTTTTATCTCTCATTTTTAGCCTTTTTGCGGCTTATCCGCGATTCACTTTATCCACGGAACCCCTGTCACTCAGTTCCGTGGATAATCGGGAGTTTACTGTAATGGAAATTTTAAAAATCTTACATAAACCTTAAAAGAAAAGAAAATGAAAAAGTTTTTAGGCGTGTTTCAACATCAGCAGAAAATCGTTTAGCACTAGATAAAAATCCGGAGTGACTCCACTTGACTTTCCTAACATTAAATAATTAGCGATTGCATAAATACAGTACGAGAAGTCGTTAAATAAACAAAAGAGAAAATTATTATAGGGTGTTTGGGTATTTTTCTCCATACAGTATGTTGTTTAATTTAATGTTATTCTCTTCAAATAATTATTTGAGCCCGTAGATCATAATGATAAGGAATTTTTCGTTGTGTCCCTGTAAAATTCTATAAGTGCTAAGCTCACTAAAGTTCATATAATTCGTGCGACGGTGACCTATAATATGTATATAAATTTTCAGCTTAATTGGATAAGACACTATTTAGACGCTATCGCGCTTTTAAACATTTGGTCCCTTAGGCCACAATGAAAAAGAATATTTCTTTGTGTCCCTGTAAAAAATTATAAGTGCTAAGTTCACCATAATCAATAGAGTTCATGGTACGGTGACCAATAACACAGGTACCAACTTTCAACTCATTCGAATAAAGCGTTTAGACGCAATCTTCTTCCCTCACATACATTACATATGTCGTCGTAAAAATAGCAAAAATTAAATCAGAGGACCTCAGAACGTGTAGAAATACCAGAATCTCAAATTCGGATTTTTGACATGATTACAGTACTTTCTTTCCTTACATATGTTTGTTCGGAAAGTAAAAATGAAGAAGAAAAACACTAGGCACGTTTTCAGAAATGAACTTAAGGTTCTTTCGTTGGTTTTATCATTAAAAAAAAAAAAAAAAAAAATAGAAATCAAGAAATCGTTTCTTTTGTCTTTTTCAATAATATATTAAAATAATAAATTCATAGTTTAAAATTATTTTAAAAATAATTAGTATTATAATGCTTATTTATAAGTTGTAATTTAAATAAGGACATAAATTACACATTTATTTTTATTTATTTATTTTTTATTTATTTATTTTTTTTTTTTATTAGCCACAGTGCAATCGTACTGATACATATATTTAATTTTTCATCCAATATTAAACAAGTATAATTATGGGAATTTAGCTTAATTAATCGTATTGTCTAATTCTGAGAAACTAAGTTAAAAATTTTGTAATCGATATTCTTTTTCTCATTTATTTGATCGATATTAATTCTACATTCTTTCAAAACTTTTAGCTGATGCAATCAGTAAATTGGAACTTCAAGAGGCAATTAGCATTTGAAAATCTGAAACCAGAAAAAGCAATTTAAATATATATTTTTTTCTTATAAATAGAGGATTTGAAAAAGTGGCAACGTGATGCCATTAAAGGATATAGATTTAAGGCAATGATGGCCAGTAAAAATCGTTCTTTGAAATCACTGTCTTAGAGTTATGAAAATTTGCATGCATATGCATTAAAATGTATCAATATTGAATACATTAAAATTTTTCAAAAATTATTAAATTTTTTTTTATTTTTTATTTTAAATGCTTCATGTGATCGAGGTTTTACTTTTATTTTATATTATGATTGTTTATTAATATATTTTAAACATGTTTGTGCATAAATTTGTGGAATGAAGTTAATTTTTTAAATGTATTTTTATGTATGAATGTTAAAAGTTTGCATGAAATTTTTTCATTCAAACATAAAAACCTATTTTAAAAATTAACCCATCAATTAATCCACAAATAAATGCAGAAATATGTTTAGAATATGTTGATAATCAATCATAATATAAAATCGTGGAGAAAATTTAAAAACTCAATCAAAAAGAGCATTATTATTATTTTTAATTTTTTTTTTAAATTTTTTTTTTTTTTTTTTTTTTTTTTTTCAATAGCTTTCGAAAAATTTTAATATACAGTCGGTAACAAAAGTGTCCAAACACTAGCAAAAATTCCTATATAAAAAAATGTACTCTTAATACTGTTTTGTTAAATAAATCCTTGCCGAATCCTGTTTTTAGACTGACTAAGAACAGGATTCGACAAGAATTTATTTAGCAAAACTGTATTAAGCGTACTTTTTTTACACAGGAATTTTTGCTAGTGTTCGGACACTTTTGTTACCGACTGTACTTAATATTTATACATTTTAAGGCTTGTGTATACTAATATTTCCTAACCCTAAGACAGTAAATTCAAATAATGATTTTCAATGTCTACCATCCCTCTAAAAATATGTAAATTATTGGCTAACATTTGGAAATTAAAAACCTTAAAATATTAAATAATGCAGTTATATCCAAATAATATATCCAACATAATGACATTATTTATTGTGGGTCAATGGAATAAAGGTAATACTAAATTTATTAAACAAGTTTTTATTTAATTTTATTTGTTTATTTAATGTATGTAAAGCGCCATTTTATTTGTTTATTTAATGTAATGTAATGTAAAGCTTTTAGCACGAAGCCTGTTATTAATTCGGTTTCCGAAGGTTTTTTTGCAGACCACGACATTTTTTAACATTTACATCAATGATATTTCTTGGAAGCTTTACGTCAATTTCGTGTTTTCCTATGACGCAGCCATTATGAGTAATGACACACACAACCACGCACCGTGTGTGTGAAAAACTTCGATCATTCGCATGTAATTTGATTCAAGAAATGTTAAATACATGCAAACAAAAGTGCTGCCATTTTCATCATAAATGAGTCTTATACCTCCAAATTCTCTGGGAAACATTGTATAGATATCTAAGCATAGGCTTTCAACTGTATTCAAAATTGCGGTGCCACACGCATATTTCGGAGCTTGCGAATAAAGCTGAATGTGCCACTGCCCCCTCCCTCTTTCCTTTATTATTAGTTTGGAATAGGTGCCTGTCCGTAAAGAATAAATTGCTGCCTTACAAATCCGTGATACGGACTATTCTGATTTACGGAACTGCCACAAAAGTAACGCTTGAAAGACTTAAGTATTGCACAAAAACAATTGCGTAGGCATGTCCAGGCTTTCCGCTATACCTGCAAGGATGTCATGTCTACTTGAATGTGTTTGTCGAGCGATTCTGCGCTAATAGCTGGTAGAAGTGAGGCGCTGGGTTCGATCTCAGATCACGCTCGTCGGCCTAGCTGTTCGGAGTTTTCCGTGGTTTTCTACGAAACTTGCGTAAATACGAACTACGGCCCACTAGAAAGACCCCCCCCCCCATGGAGGGCACTTCTCCTCAGACCTAGGACCCTAGTGTAGTCAATCGACTTTAATCCGCATAACTCAAAAACAACCCTATTTGAATGTGCGCGTTTATTGTTTCAGGTTTCATGTGTCTAGGACAAAGTATTCATATTTTGTTTTCTCGTTACAAATTTTCACTTGAATTTTCCTAACTCAACATGTTGAGGAAATTTTTATTTGTTGATGGAATTTGTCTTGTTGGCGACGTAAATTTTTTAATTTCTTAAAATTTTACATGTTGAGGAAATTCTTATTTGTTGATGGAATTTGTATTGTTGATGATGTAAATTTTTTAATTTCTTAAAATTTTACATGTTGAGGAAATTTGTATTTGTTGATGGAATTTGTTTTGTCGGTGGCGTAAACTTTTTAATTTCTTAAAATTTTACATGTTGAGGAATTTTTTATTTGTTGATGGAATTTGTCTTGTTGGTGATGAAAATTTTTTAATTTCTTAAAATTTTACATGCTGAGGAAATTTTTATTTGATGGAATTTGTCTTATCGGTGAAGTAAATTTTTAATTTCTTAAAATTTTACATGTTGAGAAAATTTTTATTTGTTGATGGAATTTGTCTGTTTGGTGATGTAAATTTTTTAATTTCTTAAAATTTTACATGTTGGGGACATTTTTATTTGATGGCATTTGTCTTGTTGGTGGAGTAATTTTTTTTAATTTCTTTAAATTTTACATGTTGAGGGAATTTGTCTTGTTGGTGGTGTAAATTTTTAATTTCTTTAAATTTTACATTTTGAGAAAATTTTTATTTGTTAATGAAATTTGTTTTGTTGGTGATGTAAATTTTTTAATTTTTTAAAATTTTAAAGAAAAATAATAGTATAAAAATCTGATGTGGGCACCACATGACTTCCTTATACACTTTTAGAAATATACATAGTGTTAAAAAACATTGACATTGGACCCGAAACAGTTGGCTAAAAATATTTTTAAAAAATGAATTATCACCGTGTTCTGAGTTTTCTGAAAGTTAGCTAAAAACCGATTGCAAGATTTGTACTGGTAACGCTGACGAAGGCAGCAGGGACCCGAAAAAATTGGCTAAAAGTATTAAAAAAAGGAATTTTACCATGTTCTGAACTATTCTGAAAGTTTCAAATGTCTACCTAGTCGGGAAGTTAGTTAAATAATTTTTTTGTTGGACCATATAAACGCTGCCGAAGGCAGCAGGGACCTGAAACAGTTGGCTAAAAGTATTAAAAAGATGCATATTCACCGTGTTCTGAACTATTCTGAATGTTTCAAATGTCTAGCTAGTCGGGAAGTTAGTTAAATAAATTTTCTGTTGAACCATGTAAACGCTGCCGAAGGCAGCAGTGACCCGAAACAATTGGCCAAAAATATTTTAAAAATGCATTGTCACCGTATTTTGAGCTTTTCCGGAAGTTTTAAATGTCTAGCTAGTCGGGAAGTTAGTTACAAATCGATTCCAAGATTTGAACTGGTAACGCTGCCGAAGGCAGCAGGGACCCTATACAGTTGGCTAAAAGTATTTAAAAAATGCATTTTCACCGTGTTCTGATCTAATCTGAAAGTTTCAAATGTCTAGCTAGTCGGGAAGTTAGTTAAATAAATTTTCTGTTGAATCGCATAAACGCTGCTGAAGGCAGCAGGTATCGGAAACAGTTGGCTAAAAATATTTAAAAAATGCATTGTCAACGTGTTCTGAGCTTTTCTGAAAGTTTCAAATGTCTAGCTAATCGGAAAGTCAGTTAAATTGCAAGATTTGTCTAAACCGTTTTTGAGTTATTACCGTTTTTTGATACATTATGGCCAAATTTTTGTCATTATGAACCTAATTTTCCTAAATATCTCCAAAACGGAAAATCATAGAAAGTCCAAAAAGGGAGGTGCACAACTAGATGTTATAACAAACCTATGTACCAATTCGCAACTTTCTACGTCCAACCGTTTTTGAGTTATGCGACATACCCACACACAGACACACACACACACATACAGACGTCACGAAAAATCGTGTAAAATCCCTTATATCTCTAAAACGAGAGCTCGTGTTAAGATGACACTTGCAGGTGTGAAACTAGACATCATGAAAGTCACACGTATAAATTAGCAACATTCAGCGATCATTCGTTTTCGAGCAATGTGAAATACAAAATCCATTTCGCAAACCGGGATTACTATACTTCCTTATGCTTTGTATAAGGAAGTAAAAAGAATGTTTTTACCTGAATATTAATCTAATCTTTAAAATCTTAATGAATCAATAGTTTTATGTTTCAGAAGTAATATGATTTAGGGGAAATTAGATGAAAGCTAATAATAATGATGATAATAATAAAGTTTAATGTTTAAATCTGATAAAAGTACAATACAATACAAATGACAGTTTTCAATCTTATAATCTATACATGCAACCAAAGTTCAGCTCTCAGCATTATTATGTAGAAACGGAATTACAGTTCCATTCAGTATGCTTAATGATTCGCAAAGTACGGAATAGCCTGCTTCAGCTAAATTTTATCTTAAGATAGAGTTAAATCTAGACACAAGTTTCTAAAAATTCAAATTACAAAATAATATATTAACATTACTTAAAACTAGATAGGCCTAAAAATTTAAAACATAACATTATTTAAATGTTTAAATTTCATTTTAAATATAATTTATTGTAATGTAATTCTTAAAGATTCTTATTAACAGAAAAGATTGTACCAAATATCAACTTTCAGCATTGTTTTTTAGAGAAATTATGTTGTATGATCCTTAATACCTTGCAAAGTGTTCAATAACGTGTTTGGAATAAACTTTATCTTTAAAAAGGGTAATTTTGATAATTTTTTGAATTTTTTATCATAAAATGTGGTACAAAGACTTATTAAAACTAGAAATATTTAAAGTTTTACTGCACAATTTCTTTTAAATTTTTAACTATCATACACTGTCAAATATATATATATATATATATATATATATATATATGCTACTTTGCTGCCAGAAATTCTCTGTAATTACAGAAAAATACGTTTTGTCAACGTAATTTTTCCGTAATTTACGACTTTTTTCTCAAATTACAGAGAATTTCTGGCAGTAAAGTTACATTTTTTTTTTTTTTTTTACAGTGTATAAATACGAGTATTATAATTACTGCAATGTAATTCCAATAGATTTTTAATATCGAAAAACATTGTACCAAAGGTCAGTATAGAACATTATTTTCTATAAATTATGCTCAGGTTCTTCCGGTATGCTTAATAGATTGAGATGTTTCGAATAGCATAGTTTGACTAAGTTTATTTAAAAAAAAAAAAAAAAAAATTATCTTAACTTTCTAAAAATCTTATCATAATATGTCGTGCGAATATTTATTAAAACTAGAAAGATCCTAAAATTTAAATCACCATTTCTTTTACATTGTTAAAATTCCCTTATAACGTATTGTAATATACATTTACAATTATATCATTTTATATATTATCAAATATATCATTTTAATAATATTGTAAATGATATATCATTATCAAATATATCATTTACAGTTTTAACATATACAGTCGGTAACAAAAGTGTCCGAACACCAGCAAAAATTCCTATGTAAAAAAAGTACACTTCATACGGTTTTGTTAAATAAATCCTTATCGAATCATGTTCTTACACCGACTAAGAAGAGGATTCGACAAGGATTTGTTTAACAAAACCGTATGAAGTGTACTTTTTTTACATAGGAATTTTTGCTAGTGTTCGGACACTTTTGTTACCAACTGTATATATAATTCAAAATTATTATGTAAGAATTATTTTACAGAATCCTTTTGTAATTCTGAATATGACTCCCGTGTTGCCCAGTCACCCACCGTTTTCTAGATACACCCACTGAGCTGAAGAACAACTGGAGGAAATGCTAGACCGGTTTTTGCATGCCGTTTTTGGATGGTTTGTCTTCCGAGCGTTGCACGGCAGAAAGCATTTGATATATTTATATTTCAAAGTAAAATTGTGTAAAGGTTGTCTGTTCGACCAGCCATATGCTAAACATGATATTACAATTTTAGATTTTAATTCTTTAAAGAGTATAATAGTTATAGACGACCCGACAAATATTGCCTGCCGTGCACGGTTTGATTCTGCACGGCAAATGATTGCAGAAAAACTGGCACGCACGAACACTGTGTAAAGGTTTTGGAAGCATTTGCTCAAGTTGTTCTTCAGCTCAGTGGATACACTACCCCCTCCATAACTTTCTTTCCCTGTTCGATAATTTTATGACCATGAATTTGATTTGAAGAATAAAAAATAATTAATTTAACAGCTTAAGAAATGACATTAATAACAGATTAAAAAAATATAAGATATGTAATGCAATATGTCAGTGGCAAATGCCTCCCTCCCCCCCCCCCCAAAAAAAAAAAAAAAATCCCTTGTCTCAAATGTCCATGTTTTAGCATTTTCCAATTGAGAGACCCTCAGGAGATATTTAACGGTTAAAATAATCCTTCCCCTCCTAAAAGTTAAATTTATAGCCATAAAATCACCGAAAAATGATAAAAATAGGGGACCGTTCCTAAAAATCGGTGGGTGATAGGGCAAAATGGGCGTCATATCGGGATTCAGGAGGTCATTTTACACAAGAATATGCTGAAATGGTGTCAGAGGCAATTTTCATGCCGAGCAGTGATATTTGTAATGTATAATTCTTTTCTATTTTTAATTTACTTTTTGATAGTATAAGTTTTTATTTTTGAGAACTCTTAAGTTAAACTAGAATATATCATAAAACATACTTCTACCATAAATTTTATGTAACTTTACCCAAAATATATTTATATTACCCTTTAATTAGAGCTTAAGTTTCAAAATTGAATTACTCAGCGAAATTAGGTAGAGATTAAAGCTTAATAAAGCAATTAACGTTTAAATACGAAATAGACCGATGCAATAAAGATTATTATTCTCAAACGCATAACTTGTGAAGAATACAGAAGTTCTCATATTAACCCTAAAAGGTACACTGTAAAAAAAAAATTCAGTATTTTACAACAAAAGGTGCTGGCACCGCGGCTGCCAGCACAGTTGCTGTAAAATTTACAAGCTGCTGTTTTTTATGGTGCTGTAAAATTTACTGCACTTTGCTGTAAATTTTACAAGATGCTGTTTTTAGTGGTGCTGTAAAATTAACAGCATTTTGCTGTGAATTTTACAAGATGCTGTTTTAAAAAGTGTTGTAAAATTTACAGCAAAGTGTAGTTAATTTTACAACACTTTTTAAAACAGCATCTTGTAAAATTCACAGCAAAGTGCAGTTAATTTTACAGCACTACTAAAAACAACATCTTATAAAATTCACAGCAAAGTGTAGTAAATTTTACAGCACCATAAAAAGCAGACGCTTGTAAGTTTTACAGAAAATGTGTTGGCAGCCGCGGTGCCAGCACCTTTTGTTGTTTGTACTGATTCTTTTTTACTTTTTTTATTCTTTTTACTGATTCTTTTTTTACTGGCAGTGATGCCAGATTGGGCGTTTTGTCCCCATTTTGGGGATTTTCGAGGCTTCTGAGGACAATTTTGGGGACCAAATGTTTGTGGGAACTTTTTTGGGGAATTCTAAAATTTTTGGGGACAAATTTGGGGAGTTCTTCAACTTTCCGCCAATGATGGCAACGTAATGATTTATCCTTACGACTAGAGACTTTCAATAGCTTTATTGTTATTTGGGGATTTTTTTCAAAAATTGCCTTCATTTCGGGAAAAATCTGAGCTTAAATCATACAAAAATCTGCTTGATTTTTTTTCCCCCTTTTTAGTAAAAATCAAGCTGGGGATTTTTTTCGAAAAAAAAAAAACCCTGATTTGGGAAATTTAAAGACCTGTTTGGGAAAATAATTTTCAACCATCTGGCATCACTCAGTGTAGGCGCCGCACGCCATCAAACACAGAAATATCAAAAGAGAGAAAGGACGTTTGTTTGTTTCTTCAAAGAAAACATGATGCTGCTAGTTGGATTAGAGTCCTGCATCGAGTCGGGTAACCCGATTTTTCCCGAACCCGACCCGTCCCGCCGGTCGGGGTCGGGTCGGGTTGACTGATATTTTTCTTCGTGCGGGTCGGGTTCGGATCGGGTTGACTGAATTTTTTTCTTGCGGGTCGGGTTCGGGTCGGGTTTGGTTTTCAGCAAGTCGGGTCGACTTGAGAGCACTTTTCTAAATTTTTTTTACAATTATAAACATAAATTTATAGTAAAAGCAAAAACTGTTTTATTTAAGAGACAAAAATTTTAAGTTAAAATACATTTATAAAAACAAAAAAATACATATAAAAACAATTAAAATCTGACGTTTCGAAACCCGTCCGGGTTTCCTCATCAGTAATTACAACACAATATGCAAACATTAAATGAACACTCAAGGAATTTAAAGGAGTACCGAATATTGAGGAGCCAGTGCGCATGCTTGATTGATAGTGTGGAGATGCTTGGCAGTGTGCCAGCTTTCAAGGAAAATACGCGATTTATATTTTTGAAAACCAGAATTTAGAATTTTTATATTTTCGAAGTCAGGAATATGATCGGTTTCTATTGAATGGATTAAAATTTTAGAACTATGATTGCAATTTTTAAAAGATCGTCTGTGCTCTTATAGTCTAATTTTTGCTGTACGGCCAGTTCCACCTATATAAACATATTTGCAATTTTTACAAGGAATTGAATATATTACACAAGTTAAATCCAGAGAAGGGGTTATGGGTTTAAAGTTAAAAAGGACGTTTTTTAATTGTTTAATTGGCCGGAAAGCAGTATAAATATTATGTGGTTTAAGTAATTTAGAAATAAATTCTGAAGGAAAACCAAAATATGGCATAGAAATATAATTGTTCTTATTAATTATTGAATTTTTCATTTGCATTTTTCAGGATTTAATAAATAACGATTACCCTCTTAATTGGTTTGAAACGAATTTATCGTGAAAATATTATCAGCTTCCCCTCTCCTTCGTTTCCTCCTGCAATTTCCCCTCTACTCCAATGCAAATGAAAAATTCAATAATTAATAAGAACAATTATATTTCTGTGCCATATTTTGGTTTTCCTTCAGAATTTATTTCTAAATTACTTAAACCACATAATATTTATACTGCTTTCCGGCCAATTAAACAATTAAAAAACGTCCTTTTTAACTTTAAACCCATAACCCCTTCTCTGGATTTAACTTGTGTAATATATTCAATTCCTTGTAAAAATTGCAAATATGTTTATATAGGTGAAACTGGCCGTACAGCAAAAATTAGACTACAAGAGCACAGACGATCTTTTAAAAATTGCAACCATAGTTCTAAAATTGTAATCCATTCAATAGAAACCGATCATATTCCTGACTTCGAAAATATAAAAATTCTAAATTCTGGTTTTCATAATTATAAATCGCGTATTTTCCTTGAGAGCTGGCACACTGCCAAGCATCTCCGCACTATCAATGAAGCAATCTAAAGCTGCATTATGAAAATGCAGCTTTACTTTCTTTTATATTCAATAGAAGAAAGTATTGGATTTGTAAAAATTTTCGTCCTCGGGTTTTTGATGAATTTACACGTTTTGTGAGCTGTAGAACACGATTTGACCATTTTTAGAAAATGTATGTCTGTGTGTGTGTGTGTGTAAGATAAAATATTGTGGCAATTGTATCTCAGGAATTACTGCACAGAAATTCATACAAATTGGTATGTAGTTACACCTTGACATAAGTTAGTGCCTATCAGCTTTTGGTAAAAATTATTCAACAGGTTGCGTTGCCATCCCGCTTTTTCTAAATTTTAAACCCGGTGGTATAGGACAAAATTTTGTATAAATGTGCATAAAGAGAATTATTTTTTAATAATCATTATGAAATTTAAAATAATTATTTGTAATATAGATATTCAACTGGAAAAAAGAAAAAAAATGTATGTAGGAGCCTCGCCTCCACCCTTGGGGGCCAAGTCCCTCCCTCGAGGGGAGTAAATTTTCATGATGGGTATCTTTCAAAAGAGCTCGTCAATACCTTTAAAACGAATGGTTGAACCATCGATCTGCGATAATTTAAAATAAAGTTATTGATTTTTTCATTTTTAACAAAATAATAATAATAATAATATTGAGGATAAAATTGACTTTTTTGGATATTTAGTGTTATACTTCTTCTCTAATATAGAAATCGTCTGCATTATCATGAAATATAATTTTTTTAAATATTAATTTTAATAAAGTTTTTTACTGGGTGAATTTGTATAGGAAAATATAGAAGAAAGATATATGATGTATTAAGGATTGAATTGAAGCAACTATAAAAAAAAAAAAAAGAAAAAAAAAAAAAAAAAAAAAAACAGATCTTTAAAATAAATTATATATGTATTTGATATATCCTAACGTACACAAACATCAAACCGTCTCAATTATATATATTAAAAGCAAACACGTTTTATTTATGAGACAAAAAATTTTAAGTTAAAATACATTTAAAAAACAAAAATTACATATAAAAACAATCAAAATCAGACGTTACTGGCACACTGCCAAGCATCTCCACACTATCAATGAAGCATGCGCACTGGCTCCTCAATATTCTGTACTCCTTTAAATTCCTTGAGTGTTCATATCCTGTTTGCATATTATGTTGTAATTACTGATGAGGAAACCTGGACGGGTTTCGAAACGTCTGATTTTAATTGTTTTTATATGTAATTTTTGGTTTTTAAATGTATTTTAACTTAAAATTTTTTGTCTCATAAATAAAACGTGTTTGCTTTTGATATATCCTAATTTAGTACTGAGATAGCACAGAGTTCATGTGGTCCTATAGTTTCCTTTATTTTCTCTACCATTAATTTTGTGTGGCATTTTTTTTTTTTTTTTTTTATAAAAAATTGTTATATATAAATTTAATAGCAATATAATATATTTGATAACAAATGTATTGCTTGAAAAATACTGGTAGAAGTATCCTACAAGAAAAAAAAAAAAAAATGGGGGGGGGGGGGGGCAAGAGAAAGAGAGTGCTTAAGAACCCTAAAAAAATATATAATAAATTATTTAAACAAGAAAACAAATTAGAGATTCATGAGGTTACTTCGGAACAAAGATTCACAAGTTTTCAGACACTTCCACCTGTAAATTTTAGCAGGATTTTCTTATTTAAATACTTAAACAACCAGAATTTTTCTTAGAAATAAATAGAAATTTATTTTCACAAATTTATTTGTACACGTTTATTCAAAGACTTGTACGTCCCTGTTCTGAGGTAATCTTTCACCACAGTGTCTTGCAGTTTCTTAATTTGGTCAACCAAAGAAACTATGTGCACCAATGGTATAGAAATGGGTGACAAAAAAACAAAAAACAAAAAAACAAAAAAAAAAAAAAAAAAAACGCGGGATATACTGTAGTAAGTCTAAAAAATATAATGAATGATCATTTTCTTTTTCTTTTTGCATTCTTTCGATTCACAAAAAAAAAAAAAAAAAAAAAAAAAACTCAATTCTGGACAGAACGGCCTGAAACTTCAGATATCTAACAATATTTATTATTTCATATTTTTCACTATCGATATAGTCACGAGTGTAAACAGGAGATCAAATACAAATCAAAGAAAGGAAGAAATACTTTTGATCACCGTGTATCATTAAAAAGCCACGAATGACTTCTAACTTTAACACATTGTTTTCTTTTCTTTCATTTTTACTTTCCGAACACTA
Source organism: Salticus scenicus (assembly GCA_963930645.1). Lineage (NCBI taxonomy): Eukaryota > Metazoa > Arthropoda > Arachnida > Araneae > Salticidae > Salticus > Salticus scenicus. The sequence goes on from OZ005662.1 coordinate 220,166,711, forward strand.
TAGTGAGGAAAGTATTGTAATCATGTCAAAAATCCGAACTCGAGATTTTGATGTTTCTATACGTTTCGAAGTCCCCTGAGTCCATTTTCACTATTTTTACGATGATGTATGTATGTGTGTGTGTATGTGTGTATGTGTGTATGTATGTGTGTATGTCTGTGAGTGAACACGCTAGCGTCTAAACGCTTTGCTCGAATAAGCTGAAAGTTGGTGCGTATATTGTAAGTTACCATAGTACGAACCCTATAGATTTTGGTGAATCTAGTACTTGTAGTTTTTTTACAGGGACACAAAGAAATATTCTTTATCATTATGGTCTATGGGACCAAAATCTTAAAAGTGCGATAGCATCTAAACGCCTTCTTCAATTGAGCAAACAATTTATACACATATTAAAGGTCACAATTACTCAATCTGTATAGAGTTTGGAGAATCTGGCACTTACAGTTTTTTCACAGGGGCACAAAGAAAAATTCTTTATCATTATGGTCTATGGGGCCAAATTTTTAAAAGTGCGATAGCGTCTAAACGCTTATTTAATCTGAACAAAAAATTTGTACACATGTTATTATAGGTCACAGTTGCACGAACTGTATAGAGTTTGGTGAATTTAGCACTTACAGTTTTTTTACAGGGACACGAAGAAATATTCTTTATCATTATGGCCTGTGGGGCCAAATTTTTACTTTCTTCTATATTCAATAGAAGAAAGTATTGGATTCGTAAAAATTTTCGACCTCGAGTTTTTGATGGATTTACACGTTTTGAGAGCTGTAGAACACGATTTTACCATTTTTAGAAAATGTCTGTATGTTTGTCTGTCAGTCTCTGTGTGTGTGTGACAAACTTCTGTGGCAACTGTATCTCAGGAACTACTTCACAGAATTTCATAGAAATTGGTATGTAGTTACACCTTGACATATATTAGTGCCTATCAACTTTTGGTAAAAATTGTCTGACAGGTTGCGTTGCCATCCCGCTTTTTCTAAATTTTTAACATGGTGGTATTGTACAAAATTTTGTATAAATGTGCATAAAGAGAATTTACCAGAATTATTTATAATAGAGATAGTCAACTGGGAAAAATTTTTTGTATGTGTAGGAGCCTCGCCTCCCCCCCTGGGGGGGGGGAATTCCCCCCTCGAGAGGAGTAAATTTTCATGATGGGTATCTTTCGAAAGAGCTCGCCAGTACCTTTAAAACGAATTGTTGAACCATACATCTGCGATAATTTAAATGAAGTTATCGATTTTTTTTTTTATTTTTTTTATATGTAATATTGACAATAAAATTGACTTTTTTTGGACATTTAGTGTTATACTACTTCTCTAATATGGAAATCATCTGCATTATCATGGAAGATATATTTTTTTTAATAATAATAAATTATTTTTACTGAGTGAATTTGTATAGGAAAATATAAAAGAAAGTCATGTGGTGGCCACAACATAATAGTTAAAAGTGCGATAGCATCTAAACACCTTATTCAATTGAGCTGAAAATTTATATGAATATTATAAATCACTGTTGCACTAACTATAAGCATTTTGGTGAATCTAGCATTTAAAGGTTTTTTTACAGGGACACAACGAAAATTCTTTATCATTATGATCTATGGGCTCAAAGTTCAGTAGCGTTAAATAAAACATCGTGTAATATATGGAGAAAAATACTCAAACACTTTATTATGGTTTTATCGCTTCCGTTTGTTTAACAACTCCTCTTTCTTTACTTTATCTACAAAACAGTTAATTACTCAATGTTCGGAAAGTCGAGTGGAGTCACTCCAGATTTTTTAAATATATTAATTATACGATTTTTATTTAATAATTAATATCACATAGATTTTTATCCCATCTTTTTATATTTTATAACTTTTTTTTATCTGTTCTCTAAGCTTTAAAAATTATCGTGTACATTTTTATGCATCAGAATTTATTTTTTGTTTATGCATTGAATGGTTCACTTTCCAAAGAAATGCAAGATTTTTCCATGCAAAATCCTGTTTTTTTTTTTTTTTTTTTTTTTTTTTTTTTAAGCAAAAAATCATTAAGTTTTGTATTGCAGTTAAGAGTAGTATGTTGTGACCACTGTAAGACTGTTAGACCTGTCGTCCAGGATTAATACGTCTCGCCTATTATGCACTTACCATGTTCAATATATATATTTTTTTTTTTTTTGTGGGAATAGCACAATTATTTAGACAGGCATAATTTTTTATTTTCAAAAATTATAAACAAAAAACTTGCCAAAAACTTAATAACAAGAATGGATTTCTACAAAATTTTACAAAAGTTGCAGAAAAAATGGCAAATTCTTAAAGAAACATTATTCTGAAGCATAAAATTGTCACGTGTAATATTCGCTAAAATATGAGTTTTTTTTTTTTTTTTTTTTTTTTTTTTTAAATGAGCATACGCAAGAGATAGAATTTATTATTAATATTATTATAAAATAGATTAAAAGCTACATATATTGCGCAACTTATGTCAAAATTTCATAAGAATACAGTAAAAAGTAAGCAAATTATCGGCAAAAGAACGAGGTAGATTTTAAATATTTTTCAGAGTTAAAATTTAATAAAAGGGTTTTCAGATTCTACGTAAGTTGAAAATGCAAATAATTCCAAAATAAGTTTCCGCCAAAAGATAAAGTTCACCCTTTTTTTTAAAGCTAATTACCGAAATACGCGATAAATGCGCAACTTAGTGTTAAAAAATGGAATCATTTCGTCGCTAAAATTTATGTTTAAACACGCAAATAACTACCGAAATGTGCAATTGCTTTTTTGCGTAATTGATAATTTTTGCAGTTCTTCAAAGGTATTTCGCAAAATATGCGTCAACTTTTCAACTTCATAATGAAATTTTATTCTTTCACGAAATTTACGTTTAATTGCTAATAATGGCTGTTGTTTTAATGTTAATCAATAAAAATTTTTGCATGTTTTTCAAACTTTCGCACGTTTTTGAATGGAAAATCATTAGTAGCAATACACTCTGAGAATGAGATGTTTTTCAGCTTTAGATCAAAAATGCGTTCCTTCAATGAAATCGCGAATATTTTTTAAGTTAAAGAGATTAACAGTAAGAGAACTGTTTTCTGTTAAGAGAGTAAGAGAACTGTAAGAGAACTCGATTCTGTTTATTCGTTGTTGGTAGTATGAACCCAAATACAACAAAGATGAGATATTTTCTAAGAATAATCACTACAGTGGGTGATATATATATATATATATATTTTTTTTTTTTTTTTTTTTTACATTTTCTCGATTAAAAAAAAAAAAAAAAAAAAAACTGACGAAGAAGTCTGAAACTTCATATATGCAAAGAACATTTAAAAGTTTATTGTTTCCACAATCGATTTATTCGAGAGGGGGAATTAGGGGATCAATCACATACTGAAGAAGAGCGAAATACTTTGATTCACTCTGTACCATAAAAAACTACAAATGATTTTTAATTTTAACTCATTATTGCACATACTATGCACAATATGTATGTTTTGGTGCGGAAATTGTGCATATTTTTAGGCGGATATAACTTTTTTTCCCCCAAAAAATTACTAGTTTTTTTTTTTTTTTTTTTACTAGTCTTTTGCTTGTAATAAGAACGGATTTCCATAAAAACTTATAAGAAAAATTGACAAAACATTAGAGAAACATTATTATGAAACATGAAATCCAATTCACACGTGTAATACTCGTTGAGGTATAAGCATTTTTAGAAAATATCATTTTATTGCGCAAGCTCGAAAGATGAAAAATTTTTACTACATACGTTGAAAGCTCGATATATTGAGCAACTTTTATCAAAAGATCATTTGAATAGATTAAAAATTAAGCAAATTTTTGGCAAAAGAATGAGCTAGATTTTAGGTATTTTCCAGAGGTGAAATTTCATGAAGGGTTTTTATACCGCGTATTTAATTTGAAGATCCAATTACTTCAACCACGTTGCAAAAGTTTTTTTTTTTTTTTTTTCTTTTTTTTTTTCTTTTTTTTTTTTTTTTTTTGTGTGTGTGTGTGTGAAAAACCTCTTATAGGCTTGTAACGTTATCATTTTTTTTTATTATTACTTACTAAGATTTGTGAGTTCATAAGGGGTTTTTCACAAAAAAGAACTTTTGCAATGTGATTAAAATAATTGGACCTTCAAATTAAATGCGTGGCATGTGTAAAACGCATTTTGAAATTTTCGTTTATATTGTGCCTTTTTAAAATAAATGTATATGCTTGAATTATTTTCTACCTATTTTTAGGAATTTATTTAAAAGGATTTTAAATATTACTATTCAATATTTTAAAATAAATTTTTAAAAGCATTTAAAATTTTTAAAACATATGGCTAAAATAAAAAATAAAACCATTTTAAAAATTAAATGTCACCCTAGATATCTTTACTTACACTAAGAAAATCTTTATATTATTCAATATTGAGGAGGAAGAAGTAAATGATAAATAAACAATTAAAACATTACATGATTTGTAAAAGTCCAAATTTAAGCAATTTATGAATATCTTAAAAGAAATATCTGGTTCATTTAACAATTTTTTTTTTTATTATTTTACTGAAAATAATTTGTATTTTTAAATGTTCAGAAAAATTGTTAGAATATTTTACTATTTATTTTTATGAATGGTGGTTATTATTTTTTTTATTTGTGTGAAAATATAGCAAATAGCATTGTTTACTTGTAAACATTTATATTTTACATGAAATACTTTTAAGTTTAAATAAAAATTAAGTTTATAGTAGAATATACAATAAACTCACTACTGTTTTACATATTAACTTGGTTGTTTTTGTTTCAATTCAAATTTCTTATATTCATGATTCTTTAATTGAAGCTATCCTTAGTACATTTTATCACAATTCACTCTTCACTAAAGTTTCATTGATAATTTGTTTTTAAATTAATAAAATAAACAAATTAAAAAAAAAAATCATGCATTTTTTCTTTACAAAAAGAACTATACTACTATATTGACGTTTAAATATTCTTTATTCACGTTTGTGCATTCGAATTTTAAATAAAATATTCATCTGAAAAAAAAAAAAAAAAAAATTAAATCTACTGATTTTCTAATATATTTTCTAGTTTTTCAATAAACTCTTTTTTTATAAACTTGATTATTATTCATGCATAGAAAAAAGCAGAAATAATTCCTGCTTAATTTATGAATCATCTATATTTTCTTTGTTGAAGTACTCCTAAAAATATTACATTATTTTTTACAGTTTAGTCTTCGCTGTAGTTCTTCTTATTTCTTACTTCAAATATTTATTCAAAGCATTTTCTTTTTTTTTTTAATTTATTCCATAAAAAATGAAATTGCATAATGTGCACTGTGATATATTATTTATAAGCTTAAATGTTCTTATTTCAATTCATTATTTCTTCTTTAATCAATTTCCATTAATATATTCCTTAGACTATTTTATTAAGACTTACTCTACACAATATTTTCAGTGATATTTAAATTTTAAAATTACAAACTTTTAGTCATATATTTCACTCCTTTGTTTTAAAATATCAGTGATGACAATAAGATAACAATTAATATGTAATCCATTAAAATGTTTTTAATACAGCATGACATCAGTTTCTTGACAACCAGAATCATTATATATTACTTTTTAGGTTTTGGAAATATATAAATGAAACTTTAATTTGCACATTTAACAGTTGTATAGTAACAATCTAAAAACTTATTAAGGTTCACATTTACCGTAATATCAGAATAAATTGCTCTTATAATTATTAATAAGTTTTGTCATAATATTTCTAATTTATTTTAGAAATCAAGATAAATTTGTAATTTAAACACCAAGTCAAAATTATGCCTAATAGTAAAAATTCTTAAATTACGATTAAAATATTTTCTATTAAATTAATAGAAAGTAATTTTCATCACTTATTAAAAATTAATATGAAGTTTTAAAAGCAAACAAATAAGTTAGTAACCAGAATATACTTTGAAATACTACTACTTATTATTAAATTTTAATCCCGTAATTTTACTTGTTTTACTTTCATTAAAAGAAATCGTATTGTTAATTTTATTTTTGTCTTGTTTACTAATATTTTTTTTAACAATATGGGAAATATAACAAACTAAAAGGTAGATGAAATGGAAACAGCTGTAGAAATAACCATTAAAGACAATAAATAGATCAATCTTAAATTTTGAATAAAATAAGCAGCATAAAAAGAGTCATGGGCTAGTTCTCAAAGCATGTTAAATTATTACTAATCTTACGCATTATGAAAAACTTCCTAATTGAATTAAATGAGATTTTAAAATAGTTGAAACAAACTTATATAAGTAAATACACACATGCATTTAAGAATTATCAAAATTAAACACTTTCCTTATTGCAAATAAATTCCAATTTTAATAATTATCTAAAAAAAGTTAAAATGGTTCAGGAAAATTATCCATCTTCTATGTAAGTGAACACGAGATATACTGGAATTTTAAATTGGTAGAGCAGGTGTTGGAAAGATCATTTGGGACCTCGGTTGCCGACGTAAGTGGAGGCGCGAATTTTGGTTCAGAGGCTTTGCATTAGTTCGAGCAGGTGTTGGAATTAATCATTTCCGTTTTGACATATTTAGTTTATAATATCACTACACTGAAAGATGCTAATGTTTTCTTGTAGATATATATATATATATATATATATATATATATAAGCAAGCCATACTGAAACAAAAGAATTTTTATCCTAATTTAAATTATTTATTTAAAATTTGTTATATTTCTACCTCTATTTAAATTGGGATTAAAATCCTTAAAATGAAACAAAATATAGAATGTAAAATTAGATTTTCGTTTTAAATGATCAAATAAAACTTTCAAAATAAGCTCTAAGAATCTCTGCACAAATTAAGTGTAATATGAGATTGAATATGACAAGGGGCCTTAAGGGCCCTCTTCACTCACCGCCGCCGGAAGCCGAAGCTAATGTTATTCTATGGGAAATTTTTCTTTACAAATAACTTATTAACTAATAAATATTTTTAAATTCTGTTTTCACATTCTGAAAATTCCCAGCTGTTAAATTGACGGATCTTTTTTAAAAAATTATTTTTTAAATTTTTATATTTTATTTTAAAGCTGCAAAATACGAATTTTTAATATGTGAAATTTTCTCATTTTGCAAGTTCAAAATAAAATATTAAAAATTAAAAAAAAAAAAATTTAAAAAACGTCCGTCAATTTACCAGTTGGGAATTTTCTGAATGTGAAAACAGAATTTAAGAATACGTATTAGTTAATAAGTTATTTGTAAAGAAAATTTCCCCATAACATTGGCTCGGGCTTCCGGCGACCGTAAGTGAAGAGGGCCGTTAAAGCGGTCCCAATTTTAGTTCTTATTCTGTCCCCGAAGTATACCTATTTTAATTTTTAAAATAAAGTATATGCATCATAATGTCATGCAAACATATTTTGCTGTTAGTAATTAAAAAAAAAAAAAAAAGAGAGAGAGAGAGAGAGAGTTAATTAATTAATATCTCAAGGAATATGTTTTTATACTTATATAATTTATCAAGACTTGATGTCAAAGTGAATACATTTCAATTTGAAGTTAAGAAAATCTTCTTTTTAAAAACTTAATGTGTAATCATGTAAATATTGAATATATTATGATAAATAATGAATATTTTTTGCTGAATGACATGAGTGCAAGTTTATACACGTTAATATGAATCTTTTGATATAAAAAAATGCTTGGCCAACATATAACTCGAGAAATGAAATTTTATGAAAAACCTTTAAAAGGACTATACTGAATGATTAACAAGAAATTTGGTTTTCTAAAAATTAATTGGAAATCGTTAAGACAAAAGTGATAGGTGTCATCAACAGATTCGAGCATTACTTACAGCACTGAAATATAGTGCTAGGATATTGGCACACGATTTAGCTTAGGTAATTTAGGTAGCATACTACAATATGTTTACAACTAATGCGTTTTAACGAAATATTAATTAATCAGGTACTTTTCCGTTTTCGGAGCGCAAACGGAAAATCGCCAATTATTAACATTAGAACATTTTAGAACATTAGAACATATTAGAACATTTTTGTTTTCTAAGTAAAATATATTAACATTCTTTCTTCTACCTGCATTTTTGTTTTACAAAAATGATGAAAATTTGGGATTTGCCCACAACTGAAGAAGATGCAATCTATTTTTTTTCAAGAAAAAGGTTTATTTGCAAAGAATGCAATATGCGATTTGAATATAAATAGCAATAATAATATAAATAGCAATAATATAAATTAGCGATAATATTGAATTGGTGCGATAATATTGAATTGGCGATTTTTCGTTTGCGCCCCGCAAACATAAAAGTACCATTAATCAATACAAAATAATAATAAAAAAATTAATAGCTAACCTTTTTGATGAACGGGCATCATTGCTCGTTCCATGATCTTCTCTTCGTTCATTCATCGTTCATCTGCATCTAAGTTCAGAGACACAGATTTTATGTTTCAGCGCAGATGTTCGCATCTAAAGTCCACAGGAAGTCGATTTTAACAGCATTTAGTGCTTGAATTTATTAAAAAAGCGCCAATGCTTGAAAATTTACAACAGAAAGTGCAGGAAAAATTACAACATTTTTTTACAGTGATACCCAGTTCCATATGTGGAACACCGACTTTAATCATTCCTATAGCTATAAAACTATTAGTAGCGACATCTCTTGACATCTTACAGAAGCTACTGACATTTAGCAATGTAGTAATACGAATCTTTACCTAAAGATGTCGTTTGTTATAGTGCACTCAGTGTGAAATTTGAATGAAAGTGATGTGTTAGTCGTTTGTCTGAATTCAAAAATAGCAAAAAGAATAGTTATTGAACAGTTTTGACTCGAAAAAAAAAAATAATACTGTGTGTTATAACGAAGTGTATATTTTGCAGAGGTAAGTTTTTTTTTTTTTTTTTTTTTTTAATTACAATAGTAAACGTATTAGTAAATCATATTTTTATGTATGTTCCACATATGGTACGTTGAGCTAGAAAGTTGATTTTTCCGTAAAATATGGTTTTATTTTTATTTTTATAAGTTTTCCCTATCTTCTGATCACTAATTACAATCTATATATTTTTGTCGCGCACTAAAAAAAAAATTGAGCCTTGTAGGGTTAAATTCCAGGAAAAATCCCATATAATAGCCCGCAAAATAGGAAGAAGTGGGTTTCGGCTAATCCGCCAGGACGCGTGAGATTATTTATACCTCATTCAATCTCGTTTTGTTCTAAGATGCATTATGGAAAAAGAAACTCACAAACATTCTCACATTATTGAAAACGCAAAAAAAAAAAAAAAAAAAAAAGGAAGAAAGAAAGAAAAGAAATATATATATACAGTCGGCTGCAAAATTATTCGAGCACTATCCAATAATTCCTATATTTAAAAAGTACACTTAAGACTGTTTTGCTAAGTAAATCCTTGTCGAATCATGTTCTTAGACTGATTAAGAACATGACTCGACAAGGATTTATTTAACAAAGCTGTATTAAGTGTACTTTTTTTGGCAAGGATTATTGCTAGTGCTCGAATAATTTTGCAGCCGACTGTATATTACCTATCGAAAGATGGTAATTTTGATCACATGTATAGATTATGTAATAAATACAGGGTGGCTCGAAAGTTCGGGCAATTGTATTTGTACGGTTTTTTGTCATTGCAATTGTGGTTTTACAGTCGGTAACAAAAGTCTCCGAACACTAGCAAAAATTCCTATATAAAAAAGTACACTTAATACAGTTTTGTTAAATAAATCCTTGTTGAATCCTGTTCTTAATCAGTCTAAAAATAGGATTCGACAAGGATTTATTTAGCAAAACTTTATTAAGTGTACCTTTTTTATATAGGAATTTTTGCTTGTGTTCGGACACTTTTGTTACCGACTGTATAACTCAAAAATAAGTATTAGAAAGAAATTTAAACTTAGTATTTTTAAACTATATCATATGGGGTGCTACTTTTTTTTTTTTTTTTTCAAACATCATTTTCAAACATCACATTTTTTCAAACAAAAAAACATCACTGGATACCCTATCTCAAGATGCATGAATATGAAACATATGCACAATTTTGTACTGCAGCAGCCAGTATTTCGAACGTCTGTACGCTTTGCGTACATGAAAACCAAAAAAAACATCACTGGATACCCCTATCTCAAGATGCATGAATCTGAAACATATGCACAATTTTGTACTGCAGCAGCCAGTATTTCGAACGTCTGTACGATTTGGGTACATGAAAAAAAAAAAATTACTGTGGGTACTCTTATCTCAAAGTGCATATGTCTGAAAAATATGCAAAATTTTGTGCTGCAGCACTGCTAAAATAACCGGTAAATGTGGTAAATATTGAATAATTAATCACATTCCTCAAAATTTAGCAGGGATTATGCATAATCATTTCATACTTTAACGATCAAGTAATCGTTATTCTATAGAATACCTAGTTAAATAGTAGAATTCAATAATATTATATACTTTAACTGACTTGTCTAGTTATTTCATGAAATACCTATTTATTCTATGAAATAACGGATTTCATGCTTTAACGGTAACATATATATTAGCTATCAAAAGATGGTAAATTTGATCACATGTACAGATTATGTAATAAATATAGGGTGGCTGGAAAGTTCGGGCAGTTGTATTCGTACGGTTTTCTTGTGATTGCAATTTTGGTTTTACGTAGCTTTGAACAATTTTAATGAATTCCTAATGTAATTTCAATTCAGGAAATGTTTATTTATTTATTTTTTTTTCCGATCTGTTTATATTATGAGTCGTGAAAATGAACGTATCACTGCTGTCGAACTGCATAAGGCACGAATGACGACGGCCAATATTGTTCGAACGACTGGTTTTAAGCAGAGGACCGTCTAGAAGATCGTGAAACTTCAAAGAGACAGGTGGGACTGCAGACGGTTCTCGGAGTGGTTGTCCAGCCACGGCCATCACTCCGGAGAACATCAACAAGGTGCGATGCCGGATTCGTTGTAATCCAGAGCTGTCGATGCGCAAGTTGGCCACAGAGCTCGGAATCAGCAGAGAACGCGTTCAAAACACCGTCAAGAGAAAGTTGGGACTTTTTAGTTACAAGATCGCCCACGTCAACTTCTTTAATGACGCTATATGAAGAAGAAGAGGCTGAAGAACTGCCGCAAAATGCTTCGACTGATCGGTGCTGGTCGCTTGATTAAGGTGTTCTTAACGGATGAGAAGATTTTCACCATCGAGACGTTCCACAATCTCCAGAATCGATGACAGATACTCAAAAAAGGTCAGCTGAAGACTGTGGTAACAGAAACCATCAGTCGCAGTCATTTCTCGGCATCTGTGATGGTGTGAGGAGGACTAATTATGATTAAATTATTTTTAATACATTATTCGAAAGATATTTTAAAGTACTTTTATAATATCGAAAGGGGAATTCGAGATTTCACCTGATTTACACGTCCTGATTAGGTTTTCTTTTGTATCTCAGCTACTAATTAAAATAATTTCATAAGTAATACATCATTTGAAAGCTTTGAAGATTTGGAATTAAACAGTAGACTACAGAAATTTCTACCGTCAGATGGCGCTGGAATATTTTAAAATTTCACTATTTAAAATTCTAATTGTGATTAAATTGTTTTAAATACATCATTCAAAAGATATTTTTAAGTACTTTTATATTATCGAAAGTGGAATTCGAGATTTCACCTGAGTTACATGTTTTAAGGTATCCTGATTATGTTTTCTTCTGTATCTCAGCTACTAATTAAAATAATTTCATAAGTAATACATCATTAGAAATCTTTGTTGATTTTGAATTCAACAGTAGATTACAGAAATTTCTACCGCCAGATGGTGCTGTAATATTTTAAAATTTCAATATTTCAAATTCTAATGAGCGAGGAAGGTATTGTAAGTTCTAAAACGGGGATAAGGTGCCGTAGGCGCCACCGAGCGGGACTTTGCTAAAGTCAGAAATTTGAAAAATCATAACATGGTGAGCGAACAGGCTGTTTCAGATATTGAAAAGGGAAGAGGGCGCTGAAGGCGCTACCGCACGGGAATTTACTGCGATTAAATTTCTCAATAACCTATTTTCATTATATGTTAATAAGCTGTTATAAGACCTGAAACGGGAAAAAGGCGCCGCAGGCGCCACCGAGCGGGAGTTTCGTAAAGTCAGATTTTTCAAAGATCGCGAACCAGCTGATCGCCGAAGGCGGCTAGTATAGAATAAATATTACGATCTGATGCGATTACTCAGAGATTAAGTGAATAGAATTCAAAACAAACATTGCTTAGAACTAGAATTACCCCAACATTAAAAGCATTAACTTTTTTCGATTTTCAATCTAAAATATTTTCGTTTCGATGCAGTAATCGTTTCTTTTTCCAAATTCTTAAGTTAAGGAAGCAAGGGGGTTAAATTAATTTTTTTTGTTTTTCATTCTAACGCTTCTTAAATCATGTAATGTTATGAAATATATCCTTATTTATACATAGGGCATATTTTAAAGGATAAAAAAGAGTAATTTTAGTGATGGAAAGGCCTCTTTTTTTTTTTTTTTTTTTTTTTTTTGTGTGTGTGTGTGTGTGTGTGAATAATACAAAATAATGCTCGATTTCAAAATATTCCATGCGAATTTTAAATTATTTTAAATCTCCCAATGTTTTTTACTATGGGGTTCTTGTATATAACTGAACACAACTTGGTAGTAAATTTTTCATATCTCAATAACAGAATCAATTACAAACAATATATATACATATATATATAACTTGAATTTATCAAGAATTTTTATCTTGTCTTGCGACTGAATTTGGGAGTTCATAAGTCTCCTATTATACACAAAAACTTTTCACGCAATTTTCATTTGAGCCAATTTTTGCTCCACTTTCTGGAGGCTAAAATCCGAAAGAGGGTTGCAAAAATTGAGTCAAAAATTGTCTAAAAAACAGGTTTGTACGGTGTTCAATATATGTCAAGGCTTGTTTATCGCTCTTTTCCAGGCCTACGTCAAGTCTTCGTGTCGAATGAAGAGAACTATGAATGACTTCACGCCGCCGCGACGGCCGGCCCTGTCTTTTCTCGGCGCCTATAAAAGGAGCTATCACCTCATTGGTTTATCGTCAGAGGAGGAGAAATTGTTCGTACGAACAACTTTTTATGACTAGCCAAAACAAATTGTTCGTACTCCCAACTTCTATTACACTAGGGGTTGAAGCGATTTGAGCCAACAAAATTGGCTGAAATTAACAATTGTCTCAAAAGTTGTGCGAAAAATCGTTGTGTGTAATAGTAGTATTCTCGACTTGAAAATGAATACTGAGTTTTGTGAGAAATAGAATGGTTAACATTCATACAAACTTTTAAAAGCATTGAATGAAAACAAATTATAATATTTAGTATTAACAAATTGTAACAATTTATAAGTAACCGGTTATTCTCGAGGTTTGGAACATAAAAATAAATAAATAAATAAATTTAAAACTTTCAAATAATGCTTGAGGAACTATAGAATGAAAATATTTTAAAAGTATTACATAGCTCATGGTTCTCAGCATTCATTATTTTAAATACCACTTTTCACATAATGCAATCGTTGTATTATTCTTTCAAAGAAATGCATTACAAATGATTAATGAAGATTAATGTAAAAGAATAATATTAAAAATAGTGACTTTGAGAAACCTGAATAGTTTCATACAATCTATAATAAATATCCAGATATATTTTTATTGCGTCGAAATTGACCCTTTTAATCGTCTTTTGTCCCTTTAAATTGTATCGTAAAATATTTTTTTTATCCCAAAATGTATGTAAAATATAAAACTGAAATATATTGGTTACCTCTTAAATAAAGGAAATTTCAAAATTGAATTATCCAATGAAAATAACTAGAAACTAGAGTTTACAAAGCAATTAATATTTAAATCTGAAGCAGGCCAGATCCTTACAGTTGACCATTCTCAAGTTTATAGCTTGTGCAAACTTACTAAATTTTATTGTCTGAAAGTTTTTCGCTGTATCTGTATTTATTTTTAGTTCTATATAAAAATCTACACCTTTCAACCGACTGCGGCGAAAATTGGTACCACCCGTTAGCGCCCAGCGTCCTCATTTGAGGACAGCTATAAAATGGCACGTATATTTTTTTGTAGTTTCTTGGAGTGGTTTCTGCTTTTTAGTGACAGTTTATAGCGTCACTCTAAATGATCCCTGAAAGTTTTATGTGCCTACTATTAATTATTTTTTCATAATTTGATAGACATTTTATGATTTTTCATTCGTCACACATATATTTGCTTTTGCGCAGGTATACCAACTTAAAGCAGGTTGAATAATAATAAATATTATAATACCGGGTGATCCAAAAGTCAGGACCAACTTTAAACTTGAATAATTCGAAAACGAATCAAGATACAAAGATACGGTTTGCATCAAACGGATGAAAAAGAAACCGGGTTTTGTGTGGCAAAGGAAAGAAATTAGTTCTGTTGGCGACCAACAGATGGCGCTATAGTGTTTTATTTCACCAAAAGATGATTTACAAATGAAAAAAAATGCTGACAGCTTACAAGTCAGCTTAATTACAGTTAATTAGTACTACTACATTAACTGTTCAATGTCCATCATTCAGAAGTACAGCTGTGAGATGATTCACCACATCGTTCACAGTATTTAGTAGCATTTCTTGCGTTATGGCAGACACATTTTGGCGGATGGCATCTTTCAGTGCTGCTAGTGATGCTGGTTGGTCGCGGTACACTTTTGACTTCCAACAATCTCCACAGCCAAAAGTCACAGGGTGTCAGATCGGGAGATCTTGGAGGCCATGCGTGATTAAAGTAGCGACTGAGAATGCGATATTTCGATGCATATAAGCTTCTAATACCATTACCTGCTATAGTTTTTCCTTTTTATATCGTTTGTTGCTTTGCATAATCCTACATCAGAAATACGACAGCGCCATCTGTTGGTCGCCAACAGAACTATTTTTTATTTCTTTGCCACACAAAACCCGGCTTTTTTTCCATCCGTTTGGTGCAAACCGTATCTTTGTATCTTGATTCGTTTTCGAATTATTCAATTTTAAAGTTGGTCCTGACTTTTGGATCACCCTGTACTTTACTTTTCGAGATCTTTGTCAACATATAATAGGAAATTAATCTTTTATCTCAAAGTTTTTTCTATCTCGAAGTTTTTTCGCTAGAACACTAAACGTCAGTAAATGAGAATAGGCTTTAAATTTAAAACTATCAGAAGAATTGTTTAAGTTAATACTGTCAGTTGTCTATATTAATTTAGAAATGAAATAATCAGCTAATAATATTTTGCAAAATTAATTCGGGCGTTAACGGGTTAAGTAGGACAAAATCTAGAAAGGGTCGTCAATCTCAGTCAAGGGTCGCTAACAAAATCTAGCTAACACCGCCGTTCTTCAGTGTCACTTTTTTTTTCTCCCCAAATTCTCAATTCTTTCACACTGACCAGTGCAGCTTTTTAACCCCCTACTGAAAAAAAAAAAAAAAAATGTTATGAGCTATGTCTACCAAATTTCACACTGCTGCATATTTGCATCGAAATTCAATTGCGGGACTATTTCGTATGGTAACTGATTTACAAATTAGGAGATAGTATATTTCAGTTAAATATTATCTTATAATAGAGATAAATCTATTCACATTTTTTTCTTAATTATTTTTTTTTTCAAATATGTGACCACAGAATGTAACATAAAAGAATGTAACACAAAGTATTTAAAGGTTTGTAATATAATTTTACTTTAATTTTTAAAACGAATTTAAATCTAATTTATTCGAATGTAATTATTTTTTAATTAATTATTAAACTTGAAAGAATGGTTTTTCATTTTATTATCAAAACCCATTCGTTGTGGATCCAGTAATTTCAATTCTATAATTTTTTATTACAAAATTATATATTAGAGTGTTATTTGAACACATATTAATCTAAACCATAAGGCATGTCGATGCACAGCTTAAATTTCAAAATGGAATATTTCAGCGGAAATAGCTAGAGATTAAAACTTGAAATGTAATTAACTTTTAAATAAGACAATGTGTTACGTTAAAGTTCTGAATCTTTCTAAGTTACGCAGGCTACGAAAGATCAACTTTCAACATTATTACGTAGAAATTTACTTACAGAACCACCGGGTTTCTTTAATGACCTGAAAACGCAAAATAGCGCGTTAAATCTAATCACAATTTTCTAAATATGTGAACACAGAATGTAATGAAAACATATCTTAAATTTTGAATTTAAGTCATCAATTACGCAGGTCTACAAAAATAAAATTGACGAAATGTGACTTGATAATTTTAGCTGATACATATGTTTTTAAGTGTGCTGAAACCAAAACTGAAACCACTTTTTCTTTATTATTATAGAATTTTGTCATTACAGGGTGTCAATACAGATAAAAATAGATCATTTAAGTGACTACTATTTCGGTTTATTATTTTTATTTATTTATTTTTTATTTCTATTTTTTGTAATATTTTATAATTTTTACTTTCTTCTATATGTAATATAGAGAAAGTATTGGATTCGCGAAAATTTTCGACCTCCGTTTTTTGACGGATCTACACGTTTTGGGATGTCCTGAACACGAATTGATAGTTTTTAGAAAATGTCTGTCTGTGTGTCTGTCTGTCTGTCTGTCTGTCTGTCTGTGTGTCTGTCTGTCTGTATCATTTTTTTGTGGACGCTGTATCTCACGAACATATGAATGAAATTTAACCAAACTTGGTATTTAGTTGCACCCTGACATGAACTGGTGCCCATTAGATTTGGGTATCAATAGCTCAACAGGTGGCGCTGTAATCGCATTTTATGCAAATTTTTAACATGGCAGCATAGGACAAAATTCCGTATAAATGGGCATAATGAGAGTTATTTTAAACTTGTGATTGTAAAATGAATTTGAATTATTGATGATAGTAGTAGTTAACTAGGAAAAAAAAATTGTGCATGGGGGGGCATCGGTTCCCCCCCTGGGGGGGGAAGTACCCCCCCGGGGGGGGGGTTAAATTTTGAAGATGGGTATCATTCGAAAGATCTCGTCAATACCTTTAAAACGAATGGTTGAACCATAAATCTGTGATAATTTAAAACAAAGTTATCGATTTTTTTTACTTTTAACAAAAAAAAACAGAAAAATAATCGTATTTTTTTTTTTTTTTTTTTTTTTTTAACGAAATTTTACCAAACTTGGTATTTAGTTGGTCCCCGACATAAACTGTTGCTGATTATATTTGGGGATCAATAGCTCAACAGGTGGCGCTGTGATAGCATTTTATCTAAATTTTTAACATGGCAGCATAGGACAAAAATTCGTATAAATGTGCATAATAAGAGTTATTTTACACTTGTGTTTGTAAAATTAATATGAATTATTGATAATAGTAGTACGTAACTAGGAAAAAAATTCTGTGCATGGGGCGGCATCGCTTCCCCCCCCCCTGGGGGGGAAGTACCCCCCCCGGGGGGGGGGGGTAAATTTTGAAGATGGGTATCATTCGAAAGGTCTCGTCAATACCTTTAAAACGAATGGTTGAACTATAAATCTGTGATAATTTAAAACAAAGTTATCGATTTTTTTTACTTTTAACCAAAAAAAAAAAAAAAAAAGGAAAAAAAAATCCTTTTTTTTTTTTTAATATTGTTACTGATTGAATATGTATAGGAAAATATAGAAGAAAGTCTTGTGGTGGCCACAACATACTAGTTTATTTATATTTTTGATGCGTTACCTAGATAAAAAAGGCTGTTGTTAAACTTTTTGGCAAAAAATGTTCGGTGTACTTCAACGCCAAATTTTAAAAAATCGCCCAGGAGGATTTATAAAGAAAACTGATAAAATAAATTTATAGTTCATAGAGTTTAGAGTAGTAAAGAAACGCTAGGTAGTCGAATGTTACGACATGGGCAGTTTTTTTAATAACAACTTTAAAAAAAAAAATAATATTAAAAAAAAAGAAAGAAAGAAATAAAAAGAAAAGAAAAGAAAATTTTAGAACAACGTGTATCAGCATCCTAAACTATATTAGCATTTTATCAATATGTATAAAATTTTTAAAGTGATAAAGACGTTAATTTTTGTGAGATGACTAATTTAACTTTTTATGATTTTTTATTGTTCACATTTAATGAAACGTATTTATTTTTATGCCCAAAGAAAATGAACTCGTAATTTTTTTTAGCAAAAATTAAATTATAGCTAATATTTAAAGGGCTAATTTTAAGGCTATTAGGAGGTTAGAATTCATATTTATTTTATTTTTTAATAATTAAATAATTATAATTTTCCTGAGAAAAACGTAAGTTAATTTCATACTTTTTATCTATAATAAGTAGCTTACATTATAAATCGTACAGCCTTCACTGGACAAATTTCAAGAACTGTGAAATGTACATACATACATATATATATATATATGTGTGTGTGTGTGTACAAATCTTGCTTGCTTAATAGTATAAGATATAAAATATTCTTTTATTACAATGAAAATGTAACTATAAAACTGAAATATATTTGACATCACTTAAATAAAGCTTTAACTTTCAAAATTGAAATATTCACTGGAAATAACTAGAGATTAAAGCTTAAAAAATAATTAACGTTTAAATCCAAAACAAACCAATGTTGCACAACTGACAATTCTCAAACTTATGAACTTCGAAGTCTACCGAATTTCATCCATTTCAGCATTATTAGGTAGAAATTAAATTTCAGGAGCATCTAGATTCTTAACGACCTATAAATTAGAGGATAGCATGTTTAGGATAAATTTTACTTTAAGGGTGAATTAAATCTGTACACAGTTTTATAAATATCTTAACACAAATATAATATAATACAAAAATACTATTTAATACAGAACGTATTTAAAAATTATAAAATCTCCAAATTTAGAATATAGTTTTATTTTAATCTTTGAACGTATATTTAAATTCATTTTATTCAATTATAAACCTTTTAGGGTTTTAATTCGAAATCCATCCTTTTGTGCACAGTATTTTTAATTCTTAAAATTCTTGACAAATTGTATATTGTAACGTGCTATTTCATCTCAAAATTCATCTAAATTATAAAAGCACAATAGACATTAAATTTAAAAAATGAAAGGTTTAGCGGAAATAGCTAGAGAAGAAAAATTGAGATGAAACATTAAAATACAAAGCTCTTTCTTCAAGGACAAAAATGTGTTGGTTGGTTAAGTGGGTTTTAGATCGCACTAATATTACGCTATGGACAATTAAGACCAAATTTCTGAATGTTTTAAAATAGTTAAAATTTTATTATATACATACATATATATATATATATATATATTTACGAATGAGTATAAAAAATTGTTTTTTATTACAAATAATAATAATTAAAAATAATAATAATAATATAATAAAAAAAAAACTTAAATTTATTTATTTATTTTAACAACGAATGAAGAAAAAACTGTTGGTTTAAATGGGACCACAGAAGATGCAGAGTCCTTTTAACATTCACAAATAACGCTTAATAAAAAGGAAAAGAAAAAGAATTACATATTGCCGGCATTTTTCGCATCACGCTTAAAACAGCTTTGTCATAAAAGATACACTATCTTCTGTTGGCTACGTCATGCAGGCTTAAGGCAGTGGTAAGGCTCCTATATATACGAGCTGGCGCATCAGGCATTTTGTCGCCTTAGGGTTGCCACATGTACCCAGCGCCTTTCTCAGATAAACAAACGACATACATTTTTTTATCGTCTTACGTTACTTTAGAGTAACTTGTTTTATTATATTTCATAATTTTAGCTAAATAAACTATGATATGGAAGTTTGCTTAGCGATAAACAGCTATAAGCATTCAAGAAGTGAATACAAAGTGTTGTTCACAGACCTTCTATTACTGTGTATTTGAGTTTTGGCGACATTTTGTAAAAGAAACAGAAACCGCTCTAACAACACATCTTACCCCAATACATCCATAGGATAACTTCAGAATAAAATGACATCCTGAGAATGTACTGTGAAAAAAATGTGTTTTTAGGAATATTATTGTTGTTTATTGCTCTTATCTTGACCGGATTAGCTTCAGATCAAGATTTCTTAAAATCATTAGGGAAGCGATAAGGACGCCAAGCGGGAATGCTGTCCTCTTCGGAGTAAAAAAAATAGCGGTGATGCGCTGGCCTATTATTTTATTTAGGGGCTCTAGGCAGGGGCTCTATACAGGCTACGTCACAATGAACAGGTGCGCTTAATTGGCTAAGATAAAAGGAAACGTGTGTTGAAAATTCTACATTTCCCCCTTTTTCAACAAATGTTTCGAAATATATATATATATTTATTTACACATTACAACAGCATATTAAAAAATACAGAAAATTATTTTTATGAAAAAATCACTTAAAATGAGAGAAGTGTTAGTAAAGAAATAAAATTATAAACAAACAATTTTGGTTAATAAAATAAATTAAAATATGTAAAATATAGGTAAATAATGGTTAACTACTACAGATAAGTCAAAATGTATATAGCGATTACAAATGGCTATAACTATTTAATGGAAAAGAATTTATCGATAAAATTAACACAGAATGTAGATGGAACATCAAAATTTTGTATACATACGTCATAGATGTTCTATGTGACTTCCCTTGGTCACACGGACAACAACTAGGCGGTAGTCCATTTCACGCCATACATTCTGAAGCATTTGTTCAGTCACCGACGCAAGCGCATTACAAATGCGTACTTTGAGTTCGTCAATTGTTTTGGGCATGGGAAGCACATACACCCTGTCTTTCACATAAACCCATAGATAAAAATCGCAAGGTTTCAAAGTACGTATTTGTAATGCGCTTGCGTCGTTGACTGCAAACATGCTTCAGAATGTATAGCGTGAAATGAACAACCGTCTAAATGTTGTTCGTGTGACCAAGGGAAGTCACATAGAACATCTATGACGTATGTATACAAAATTTTGGAGTTCCGTCTACATTCTGTGTTAATTTTATCGATAATTTCTTTTCCATTAAATAGTTATAGCCGTTTGTAATCACTCTATTCATTTTGACTTACCCTGTATTATTAACTTCGTAATGAGCAAACAGTTTAAATATTGAGTTCATCAGTCCTGAGTATTAAGTCCAATCATATCACAACAGTTTTCATGTTTATATGAATTTACAGTTTTTGTTAAAATGTCGGCAGCTTGTTCATCTGATGTAATATATTTAATGTCTATTAGTTTATTATTGTAAACTTCTCGAACAAATTGATGTCGAATATCTATATACTTGGTGCGATTGTGATGAACAGGGTTTTTGAATAACTTTTGTGCAGATTGGTTATCACATTTGATTTCGGTCAGACTTGACACTATTTCAAGATCCAGTTCTTTCAGGAAACTTCTGAGATGAATATTGTCTCCTTTGCGACCTCGGATTCCGTAGTGGAAAGAACAAAGGTTCGTAGCTTTCTCGATTCCCAAGAAATGGGACCACCGGCATATTTGAAGACGTATCCGGTATAAGATTTTCTATTATTTACATCTGATGCCTAATCGGCCTCAACAAATGCTGTTAATTGTCTTTGATTTATTGTCTTTGTAATAAACTATTCCTAAATTTCTAGTTCCATTGAGATACTTAAGTATTCTTTTAGCTGCTATTCAGTGGGGTTTTCCTGGACTGTTATTAAATTGACTTAAATAATTTACTGCATAGGTAATGTCAGGTCTGGTATTAATCGGCAGATACATGAGGGAGCCGATTAGTTGTTTATATGGAATTTTTGACATATATGATTCTGCTTCTTCTGTATTGAGACACGTTTCTTTCGTTAATTTTACACTATTATCTAAGGGTGTATTCACTATTCTAGAATCTTGCATGTTAAATTTATTTAATAAATCTTCAATATATTTTTTTTATGTTATGGTGATACTGTCCCTATCTTGATTGAATTCAATGCCTAAGAAATAATGCAAACGCCCCATAGCTTTCATTTCGAAAGATTCTGCTAGTTGATCTCTAATGTTAAAATAGTGCTCTTCACTTTTAGTAAAACAAATTAAATCGCCAACATAGACGTTATGAGGGTATCAAAAGAATATTTTGAGTAATGGATACATTTCTCGGAATTCAAAGGATTAAATTTCATTTGTCTTAGTTTTTCATTTAATTTCCTAAATCACTGTCTACCTGACTGTTTTAATCCATATAAGGATTTTTTTAATAAACGAACTTTATTTTCATGCATATCATTTTCAAAGAATTCAGGAAGCTCCATAAAAATTTCTTCATTTAAATTACCACTTACATATGCCATAATAAAATCTAATTGGTAGGCTGTGAAACCATTTTGAATACCATATGCGATCGCAGTTCTAATAGCACTTAATCTGGCTACTGGTGAAAAATTTTGCTCAAAATCGATACCTTGTTTCTGTGAACAACCTTTCTCAACTAATCTAGACTAAAATTTTTCAATTTGGCCATTTGGTTTAAATTTTGTTTTTAAAACCCATTTACACCCAATTACTTTTTTATTATTTGATCTATCTACTATTTCAAAAGCTTTTTGCTTAACTAATGAATCATATTCTAATTCATCACGTTCTCCCAATTTTTAGCGTATGGGCCGTTCAGTGCATCGATTACATTTGTATTAATTTCAGTACATCAGTTATCATCTAATTGAGAAATTTCATCTTTATATTTTGTATCTATATAAAATTCTTTGCGCGGTCTGTCAAGGTTGCCGGTTTTAATTTTTCTTGGCCTGCCTCGAGCATGTTTAAAAGAGATATTATTCTGATCAATCTCTTTCTTTTGTTTACATATCTCGTCTGCTGCGCTAATATTTTCTACCCCTCTCCCTCCCCTTTCGAAGAAGAGAAATTTTCTCTTTCCTCTTTCAAGTAAGGGAGATGGTAAATCGAAATGTTTGTTTCCCCTTTGATTTGCTACGATTCTCTGCGATTTGAGTTTCAGAAGGAAAAGAAATTTCACTTTTAATATTACAGGGTTTCCTTTTATTTTCAGACGGGAAAATTAATTCTAATTTATCGTCACCTGCTTAATATTTTGTTTCAAACTCATCTATAAACCGAACATCACGACTTATTACTATTTTCCTTGTATCCTCATTCCATAATCTATGCGCTCGCGATTAATTTGAATAACCTACGAATATATATATGTTCATGCGATTCGAATTTTCCTTTTGATTTTTTATTTAGAACAAAACATTTCTGCCCGAAAATTTCAAAATAATTAACAGTTGACTTGTAACCAAAGAATAATTCAAAGGGAGTTTTATTTTCTTTAACTTTTTTAGTGGGACGCCTGTTTCTTATAGAGGCAGCACAACTGACTGCTTCAGCCCAGAATGTATTTGGGAGATTTGGTTGCATTAATAAATACCTTGCTATTTTGCCTAATGTACGATTTTGTCTCTCAGTTCTAGAATTTTGCTGGGGCGTCATAGGAGATGAATATTCGCGTTTGGTACCGCATTCTTTAAGATATTTGTTGAATTCATCGCCACAATATTTCAAACCATTGTCAGTGTGCAGTATTTTGATTTTTTTTCCTAATCGATTTTCGACTGTCGCTTTGAATTTCCGAAACGTGTTTTTCGCTTCGTGTTTTTTTTTTTTTTTTTTTTTTTTAATTATTATTTACTTCAATGTAACGAGATTTATCATATAGAAAGGTAATAAAATAATGTGATTCGCCATGGGATTTGACATTCATACATCCAAATAAAAACTTCTAATAAATCTTTACTATGAAATTTGTTTTCGGTACAAAATGGTTTCACAATTTGTTTAGATTGGATGCATATTTTACATTCTTTTAAGAAATCTTTTTCATTAAAACTTAAACCTTTCAACAAATTTTAAGATTTTAACAATTTTAAATCTTTTTCATTTATATGACCTAATTTTAAATACCATTTATGAAAGTTGCTTACTTCAGTTGTTGCAGCTACATCCATCTGCGGCTGAAAAAAAATAAAGATCAAATTTTCTCGTAGCACTTATAATTGGAGAACCGTCCGGCTCAATGATTTTTGCTTCTTTTTCTGTGAATATAACACAGCGGTTGTTTGCGGTAGTCTTCGAGGTTGATAATAAATTACACTTCAATTTTGGAACACACAAGACATTTTTAGTTTTAGATTGGTTATTCCTTGTTGACCGGGAACATTTAATTTGGCAGTTCCAACACCTGTGTTTTCCGCCGTTTTATCTACGGCTATTTTAATGTTTGTACCACTTCTAGGTTCAAACTCTGTAAATATAGTCTTGTCATGAGCTAGTGTGAACTTGCACCTCCATCGAGACACCATTCAGAATGCTCTTGAAAATAATTGCTTGCCGTCATTGCAATTTCTATGCTGTCTTCAGCCATGAAAGATTTTTCTTTATATTTATTCAATACAGTGAATTTCAATCTGCCATCTTCTTTCGGCATTCAGAGGCTTTATGCCTAACTTTTGAATAATAATTACATTTAAATGTTGTGTGATTTCTCTCTCCATACGTATTCTTGTTCTGCAGAGCCTTTAGAATTTCTCTTTTGTTCTTTTTCAGAAAATTTTTCTTATTAGTGGTAAAATATGCATTTGTAGGTGCTTGATGCTTTTATTTTTTCTGGCTTCATATTTTTCCATCATTATAATTTTTAAATCTTCAGGCTTCGTTAATTCATCTCTTGGTTTGATGGCATATCTGAAATTTTCAAAGCTGTGAGGGATACTGTATAAGAGCAAAATCGATAATAAGTCTTCTGCCACATCTATATCCATTTCTTTTAGCTTGTCCACAATATCAAAGAAAGCATTGAGGTGGTCTGACATGTTCTCATTATCAGTCATTTTCTTGAATAGTAGCTGCTTCAACAAGGTGGCCTTCTTTGCCGGTCCTTTCGATTCGTAAATTTCTTTCAACTTATTCCATACTTCGTTTGAAGTGGTACAATATTTTATGTGACATAGTTCACTTGGACTGATTGCTAGGATAATGTCGACTCCGGCCTTACGATCATTTTCGAGCGATTTTTCTTCATCTTCAGCACCTCCTTCGAGCTTTATTTTGGTTCCATTAGCGTAAGTGCAGTGATCATTCTTGATTAAGACAGCTTCTATCTGAAGCTTCCAAGTGTCAAAATTAGTTTTTAACAACTTTTATATATTTAATATTTGCAACATATTTATTCAACTATAATAGCTTTGTTATGAAAATAGAGTCAAAAGAATAGAATCGCATGTAACTTTCGATTTCAGCCTTTAGGCTTAATAGTCGCACTTTCGTTTTGAGTGAACGTTAATTTAATTTTTTAAAAGTCCGCAGTAAGTTGCGTGTCTCTGGGCCCATGATCATTGTTGGTTTAATTGGGACCACAGAGTAAGCAGAGTTCTTTAACATTCACAAATAACATTTAATAAAAAGAAAAAGAAGATATTACATATTGTCGGCATTTCTCGCCTCACGCTTAAAAAAGCTTTCTCGTAACTATCTTCTGTTGGCTACGTCATACAGGCTACGTCACATCTGACGTCACAATGAACAAGTGCGCTTAGTCGGCTAACATATAAGAAAACATGTGTTAAAATTCCTACAAAAAACTTTTTTTTTTTTTTTTTACGATGAAATATTTTAATTTTAAATGCACTATGCATATTTATCCACAACTGATTATTTAAAACATTATGTGAAGTCCGACTTTCAAAGTGAACAAAACACACATAAATTCCATTGCCAAATAAGTGAGGTAAACTTTTTTTTTTATTAAACTTTCCTACGTGTTATGTTTAGGTATGAATATGCAACTTTTTAATAAATTCATTCATTTATTTGGAAATATTTCTTCCAGAATAGAAAATTTTCTCTGTTTTAGAAATATAATTAAAGGTTGATAACAATAAATACAACCTTTTTAATGCTGAAAAGCAACTTTTATATTATTATAGGATCGTAACTTTTAAGTACACAATAGACTGTAAATAATGTTATTTAAAGTCAAAATTCTTGTAGAAATTGACGAGTTTAAAATCTCTCTTATTTAACTACTTTACCATTCAAAACAATAAATAAAGTTTTGTTTTGTCAGTTTGACAAAACGAGACGTGAAAAAAATAAACGTTGTATAAATAGAGTATCGCTATCATATTTAATTAAATATCCTACGAGTTCTCATTAAAATTTCAAAAGTTAATTGCTTAATCCATTCTTTTAATTTATAATGAAGAAATTCTGTAAGAAGAGAAACATTCATTTAATTTTGATTATTTTTAAATTTTGAGGAAGTATTTTACATTTTCATCTTCAAAAATCCTTCTGCATATAAATATAAAATACCTTTTTTTATGTAAAACATAATTTGAGAATTTATTAAAATGTAATAATTTTAATTTCTTTTCTTTCTTTTTTTTTTTTTTTTTTTTTTTTTTTTTTTTTGATATCTTAATAAGTATTAAGATGATGCTATAACATTGACTTAATCATTTACTTCTTTTATATTCATCCTCAGTTTATTATAATATTAATTATAAGTATGAACTAAACAATTTTATTATTATGGTACAAGAGAGCAATACAACAAAGCAAAAGAAAAAAAAAAAAAAAGATAAATAAATTTTAATTTACATATTTAAAAAAAAAAAAAAAAAAAAAAAAATTCTAATTAAATCTGAACAAAGTTATTAAAATTACCTTAATTTTCAGTGAAATCTTAATTAATTTATTGAGAAGAATAAATATTTACTAATATCAATATTATATGAATATAACTTTAAATTACATCTTCTAATCCAGATTTAATTTATCCTTCTCAATAAATTAGCTAAGATTTCATAGAAAATCAAAGTAATTTTAATAATTTTGTTCAGATTTTATTTGAAAATGTGATTCAAAGTTATATTTATCTAATATTAATATTAGTAAATATTTATCCTTCTCAATAAATTAAGTAAGATTTCATTGAAAATCAAGGTAATTTCAATAACTTTGTTCAGATTTCAATGAAATCTTACTTAATTTATTGAGAAGCATAACTACATTGGCGGACAAAAAAAACTGCATCACATAAAAAATAAATAATTTTTTTTTATGTTATGCATTATTTTGTTTACATAAAATAATCTTAGTTGCTGCAAAGCAAGATATGACGTCATTCCAGATTCATGTTGCATCATACAACTCTTCTGAAGTATTACATCATCCTACTTCTATAAATAGCATGCCAAAAGAGGACAATGGTTATTTATCTCTTTTTTTAAGTGATGAAAGGATGACTCCTTATGTTCAATTGACGAAAGAGAAAAAATGTGTGGCACTTGCTTTAGCCAAAGAAGGATATTCGACACGTGGTACCGTCTTCAGTGCATAAAGAATTGTGAGAGAAGTGCTGTTATATATAGGAAAGGGAGGGGATTCAGCTTAGGATGATCAGCCAATAGAATTACGCGGAATTTGCGGGATTGACCAATAGGAAAATACGAAACCCAAGTTGTAAAAATATGGAAGAAATTAAGAAAATGTTTACTGAATGTAAAATTTCCAAGAATCAGACAAATGGGGCACAGAGAAATCACAATTAACAATATAAGATTTTTATAAATATGAAAAGCTTCAAAGAAGTCGAGTTCGTCAGTGGATTTGGGCTTGCAAATTATTTTAGCTGAATCAAATTTTAAATTATGGTTTTGTTCCCAGCAATGCTTAAATATAGCAGATTTATTGGTATCTTCTTTACGGATGTAACTAATATGTTCTTTAAGGTGGAATTTAAGACTGCGTTTAGTTTGGCCAATGTGTTAAACCACACTGGAGACGGTACGCTAAAGGCTACCGAAACGGCTATCTGCTTTCCTGTTATTTATTTTTGGCGTTCTAGACGTTGTTATTTCCTTTGTTTATAATCCCACGCCAAGTCTTCCATCAAAATACTACCACATATATTCATAGAGATATAACTTTTTATTATTATTATTATTATTGCATTAAAAAAAAAAATACATTTTTTTAAATTGTAACACGTTTTGTATTAAACCCAGAGCAAAGAAATTATTAGAAAATTTGGCATATTACATTAGGCACAGCATACTGTAATCAGAATGCAAAAATGTTAAAATATCATACGAAATATGAGCATTTTTACTAAATAACGTTTTACTACGCATGCTCAAGATTAAAAAAAAAAAATTCGTTTACATAATTTAATAGCCAAAAGTATATAGCTATACTTATATGAAAACACCAAACAAATATCTTGTAAATTCAAAAATTTATGAATGTTTGAATGAACAGAATTTCTGTTCCTCTCGAAAAAGAAAAAGAATATTATAGGGGCTTAATCAATATTTATTTACAATGGACTCTTCCCAGTTTCGTCTGCTCAATCATGTGATAGAGGAAAACGAGTAATAGAATTCTGAGAATCGAATTCAATTAAATATTGTTCTTAAGAACAAAAATGTTAATATTTAATATAAAATAAAATAAAGGTAATATTGTGCATTTGTAAACAGTAGAATAGCTGTAATTGTAAATTTAACAATTTTTTAAAAACACTGTATGTGTTTATTTTTTTTCAACTGTAAAAATCGATTTTTGTATGTTCAAGTGTAACTGTTACATTAACTGATCTAGCAATAAATAGTAGCCTGTGTTAATGGATTATAATTTGAATTTTTGAAATGTTTCCATTTAATTTAATTGCATAAAGGTGTTACAACAAGTTAATTAACTTAGTTACTGTTCTAAATGGATTTACGCAGTACGATATTGCACTGTCACTGATTTAAGTATCAAATATCAGAGTATTTAACATGTTCTTCATGAACATCAATAACAAATAGAAACTAAATGATGATTGTAAATCTATACAGCAAACAAAAGATGATGAATAATGATATAAAATGGATTAAAAATGATGATGTGTAAACAAAAATAACACAGATTAAATACAATTGATCAAAAATAAGAATAGAAAATATGTTATTTCAGTAATCGCTAAACAGGACTTCGTCTGCTATTTGTTTTTCCTCTATCATGTGACCTCTGACGTCAGGTGGGAAGAGCCCATTAGTGAACACTGTATTTCTATTGGCATTGATTAAATCAAAATAAAAGTGTTAAGTAAAACTCCTTATAGTTTAGACAAATTCAAGACAAAATTCCCTTTCCTAAAAGTGAAAACTATCACATTGAAAAGATTCAAATTTTGTAAAACAAAACTAAAATTACTCGAGATCAAAAATGCCTCAAATACTCTTTCCTCTCTTATAATATGTCAAATGGTATTATGTAACACGAGTATAAAGTATAAATATATAAATGGTACTAAATGCCAAACAAATTCTTCAAAAGTAAAGCTGATAAAGTATATCTAAGTCTTAAAAGTCATGAAGTTTTTGAAAAAGTAAAAATGATAAATATTATCACAAATACGTTTCTCACTTGAGCATGGCACTTTTGACAGGAAAAGACTTTAAAGGTCTCAATATCAGAAAGAAGATCCCTATTTACTTTTGGAAAAAAAAGATTATAATCTCTATTTTCATCCAAATATGTCTCAAATGTCAAAGATATCCTTTAATATCTGACTGTTTAAAGAAGCTTTTGAATTATGTTACAACGTTCTTTTGTATTTAATTTTACAATACAATAACTTAAGTACTAGCATGTTGTAGCCATCACAAGACATTCTTCTATATTTTCTTTGTATGATGAATACAGACGATTTCCATCGCAGAAGAGTATGATACTAAATTCTACAATCAAATCAAATTTATGCCCTAAAGACGACATCTGAAAAAATACATTTTTTTACAGTGTTCTCTTTTTGCATAATTTAATACATTAGTATATTTACTACATTTATTTCTATGTTTTTAATAAACAAAAGTTAATAAGTTTGTTTCATGTTATCACAGATCTATGATTTATAATTATTGTTTGTGTTGAAGTTCTAGAAAATTTGATTAATGATTTGATTAAAAAATAAATAAATAAACAAATAAAAATAAGAAAAGCTATCCATATTTTATGTTCATCCATTCATTGTTTAAAAATTATGTGCAAAAGAAGAAAAAGAAAATAAAAACAGGTTGTGACTTTAATTTTGAACATGAGCGTATTCATTTTCAAGGAGTTGCATAGTGGATAAAACAATTCTGCAACAAAGAATTTTTCAATTTTTGCAATTTTTAATATGTTATTAAAACTACAGCACACTTGAATTCAATACAATTATGCATTTTACCTATTTCTTTATAAGTAATAAAGCATGTCATACGACAAGATATATGTGAAATATTCCCTGACATATGAAATATGTATTATATATCAACATTTCTATTTGTTTAAGTCCTTTAAAAATGTTAAAATAAACTAATTAACGTTTTTATTAATTGAACACTATTGTAAAAAAAAGAAAAACGTTCTTTGAGGGAAAAAAAAGAAAAAAAAAAAACTGTTTTCCTTTTTAATCTTTTATAAGCTTGCGGACATTGAATAAATACACTTTTTAAAAGAAAAATGCACTTTTTATTTGTATAAAACATTGCTTTTTTTTAAATATAAATATATATAAACTAATAAATAAAAAAATATATATAGGTTTTTTTTTTTTTTGTTGTTTTTTTTTTTAAATTTCATGAAACTTAACGGAGGAATTTTTCAGAAGATAGATCTTGAAATTAATATTAGCTTCTTATATCTTACAGAATAGTCAAGAAAATATTTTTTTAATGTTTTTAAAAAAGTTAGAACTTTTTGGTAAAGGAAATATTTTCAATGAAGAATATTGACAAAAATAGTTTACACTGAACATTAAAAAAAAAAAAAAAAATGTAGATTCTTTAACTTCATTTGTCAGTTGGTTGATATGAAATATCACTTTTATAAATGAAGTTCTCAAAAATCAGTAAATGGGCATTGTCATTTCGAAATGAATAATTGTATTTCAAAAAGGAAAACATGTCTGTCTCATTTATGAAATATCTCATGTTTTCAAAATAACACTTCCTAATTTATTATAAATCTGCTGAATTAAAAAAAGTTCTTTAAGAGAATTTCTGCAAATTTAAACAGAAATAGTTCAAACGCAATTTCCCCCCCTCAGATCTCCAGAACTATTACTTCGTGGTGAATTAATACTGGTTTGTGGAAGTAAGAACCTATGTTTGATTTATCGGGATTCACGATGATCCAATTTTCGAGCATGTTAATACACTCAATAAAAAGTAGATGCATTTTTAACATGCTTTTATTAGCTTCACCTGTATGTAAGTTTGTATGTATGTTTGTAACCGCTCTGGGAGCAAACAAAAAATCTATATTGTAAAAAAAGACTTTCACTACGTGAACGCTGTGGCTGTGAGGTAAAGCTCCGGGCTACGAACCTAAAGGTCTAACGTTCGAGCCCAGTCAGGGGAGATTTTTTTTAAATGTTTTTTGTTTAATTCTAAATTATTTATTTATTAAAGATTCAAAAGTATGTAAATATTATGGTGTATCACTCACTTGATTTTCTCTTACCCTGCATTTTAATACTATAAATATCGATATTTTGTGCTTTCTGGTTAACATTTCAATAAAAGCATGTTCTTTAATTTTTTAGAAGTATAATTTTATTAAATTTCTGTGTAATTGCTTCGGAACTATTTTAAGTATTTGATAGTATTTTACTCATTTTTGGGTATTTTTGTTGCTTTATTTTGCTGAGTGATTACAAAAATATTTTCTACTATGTTAAGAATAAAATATGACACTTAACAATAAAATTTGTTCCAATTAGCTAGAACTAATATTCTGGTGCAATGGTTCACAATTTAAGCGTTGCCATTTAAGTAGTGAGCAACATTGAAATGGTGAAATTTATACAAAATATTGGTTGCAACCGAAAAATTCCCGTTTAGCACCATTCTTTTTGGTGAAAAATTGAACTGTTATTTTTAACAAAAAAAATAATAGCAGTATATGAATTTAAAATCGCATACGTATACATAAAAGTTATAAATATCCATATGATACATATCTACCCAAAGCCATGCAAAAAAGAAATATTAAAATGTATTGAACGTAGCGCTATGCAGTTTTTATTTAAATGAGTAGAAAGCAGGGGCGTAGGAAAGGGGGGGGGGGTGTTCAGGGGGCTCAAGCCCCCCTATTGTTTATTAAGAAATTTCTTTTTAGTGTCGAATGAAGGAATTACCCTTTTACAACCGAAACTTAAGTCATATAAATGATCATAATTAGTAATATTTTATAATTAATAATAATAATTATTGAATATTATTTAACATTTAATTGTTAATTAATTTTCTTGAGAATGATTAATTGTGATTTTTAAAATGATATTATTTGAGCCCGTCCATGATTTTTGAATTGCTACGCCCCTGGTAGAAAGGCATGGGATTATATATATGTGTGTGCGTCTAAGAAAAAAAAATATTAATTTGACTTTCACCAACAGCTTATTTTCAGTATCCTTTCATATTTTCAAAAGATCTTCCTTCTCAAATGACACTATATTTCAAATGCTGATTAATCTGAATTTGGGGTATTGCATACGATTTCAGATATTAGAGAATATTTAAATTAAACATTTATTGCTTATTATTGCGGTCAAAAAAGAAAATCATAATATTGTTAAGAACATTGTTAGTTAACAGCCCTCTTCACTCACCGTCGCCGGAAGCTCGAGTCAAAGTTATTCTATGGGGAAATTTTCTTTACAAATAACTTATTAACTAATATATATTTTTAAATTCTGTTTTCACATTCAGAAAATTCACAACTGTTAAATTGACGGACCTTTTTTAAAAATGTATTTTTTAAATTTTTAATATTTTGTTTTGATATTGCCAAAATGAAAAAATTTCACACATTGAAAATTCGTATTTTGCAGCTTCAAAATAAAATATAAAAAAATTAAAAGAATATTTTTTAAAAAAGGTCCGTCAATTTAACAGTTGCAATTTTTCAGAATGTGAAAACAGAATTTAAAAATATGCATTAGTTAATAAGTGATTTGTAAAGAAAAATTTCCCATAGAATAACATCGGCTATAATCGGCTTCCGGCGGCGGTGAGTGAAGAGGGCCCTTAAGCTTTATTATGAGAGTATCCAATGCGCAATGTCCGACGGCCATTCTCACGAACGACGGACCTCACACTCATCATTTATAGTCCTTAAGTTGCGTTGTTGAATGTAGTGCGCCACTGTAAAAAAGTAATTTTACAACTATAGCCCTATATTATAACGAAAAAAATAAACTAATTTGGCAATAATTTTTTTATTACATAAAACATACTTTATTTGTACACTTCAGAGAAAACTGAATAGTAAACACAAATTTTATAAACAAAATTCACTTTAAAACACGTATAAAACGATACATTTAATTAAAATCATCTATATTACATCTTGTCAAGGCCTTTCGCCCTGAGCATCAGAGCATTATCAGGACAAAGCCATTTTTAGTTAAAAGTACAGTAACAGTTTAATTATAACGGGTGTACCAGAATAAAATAGACTATTACTATTTGTATGTATGCATGGAAATTTTATATTATGTATAGAGATATACGTTTTTTATAGATTCCCACTTACAATAATAAAATTCTGTGCAACAACTCAAAAGCAAAAATTACATTGCTACTACAGGATAGTATGAAGAGCATAAAGTACAAAAATTGGTACTTACCAAGTTCAAAAGTGGAGAATCCAGAAGCAAAATATTTTGAAAGGTGTTTTAAGTTGTGCCACTGTTTTTAAGTGGTGTAATATGATTAGAAAGAGTAACAATTTTAAAACATCTCAACCTCCAGACTGTCCACGCATTGTCCGCACCAAAAATCCTATTCAAAAAGTGGAGAGTCGCTTGACACGTAAGAAGAGCATATCCATAAGGAAACTTGCTAGGGAACTGAAAGTATCAAAACCATCTGTACAGCGAATACTTAAAAATGACTTTGGATTAAGACCTTACAAAACACGAATACAAGCTAAACTCATAGAAACCCAAAAGCAGAAAAGAATCAAATTCGCTAATTGGGTGCGACACAATTTCAGAAAAGGTTAGACTGAGAGAATCCTTTTTCCTGATGAAAAAAGGATTTAAGTCCACTGGACTACTCGATTTAAGATGAATTTGTACAGCAGATGACTTGGGATAAAATAAGATGTTAAAAAAATACTGATTTCAGAACTAAAACGAGCTGTAAAGCGAATAAGAAAGGACGTAATAATGGAAAGTTGTCTAAGTTGGATCACACGCTTACATCGAATGGCAAACAGCAAATGAGATTATTTACATAAATTAATATGTTGCATTTTGTTTATTATTCTATCTATATTGTTTATGTGTAAAACCAAGTTGGGTTTCACTTAAATAAATTTAGTTATACATCAATTTATATCAGTCTATTTTATTCTGGTACACCCGTTATATACAATAAAAATTACAGCTACAGTTATTATAGATGAAACAGTTGAAACAGATTAACCACAACAGATTAACAACTGTTTCATGTATAATGACTGTAGCTGTATTTATTTATTTATTTATTTATTTATTTATTTATTTTTATATATAATTAAACTGTTACTGTACTTTTAACTAAAAATGGCTTTGTCCTGATGATGCCCTGATGCTCAGGGCGGAAGGCCTTGACAATATGTAATATAGACGATTTTAATTAAATATATCGTTTTATACGTGTTTTAAGTGAAAAATTTTTTTAATGAAATTTTTGTTTTTTTACAATGACACGTGTGTTTATGATGTCTCTGTATGAGATGTTTTTTTATTTAAAAAAAAAATTAATAGTGCTACAGTCAATACTTTTTGAATAATATTTTTTTTTTTTTTTTTTTTTTTTTTTTTTTTTTGCTGTGACTTTTTGTTCCCCCTGTACATAAATATATAAATGTAAAATAAATAAATAAATAAATAATGTATAAAAGTTCATACAGGATTTATCAATATTTGATAAGAATTAACTAAATTATTTTGTATAGTAGTTCCGATTCCGATATTTAATAAAATTAATTTGTTACAAGCTTAAAATAGTTATCACAATTTTTGACATTTCCACAAAGATTCTTACAAAACTCCTTTCTACCCTATTTTCAACAAAAGGAAATAAATATTTTGCTAAAAATTTACTTAATAAAATATGGTTCTCTCAGGTCATAGAATAATAAAACTTAATTTTACAGTTTATTGGCTTAAGGAATATAAAAACATTTTCTAATAACAACAACATATGAGATACTTGATATGTTCTATGCTACATAATAAAATTTGACATTCATTGCTACAGGAGCATTTTTCATAACATGAAAAAAACTTGTAATCCCTTTTAAAAAAAAGATTATCTTTAATATTATGGTCTGAAAATGCCTGGGGAAGTAAAAGTTTTCTGAATTATTTGTTAATAAAGAAAAGAAAGAAAAAGTTGATTGTATGTAAAATTTTCTCATTTAGGGTGAAATCTTTATAAATACTTAAAAATTTGATATTTTTATGCTTTCTTCTAACTGATAAAGTAATATTCATTAATGAAAATAAATGCATTTGAAACTCTCGATACTAATTATACTGATAAAAGAAAGTGTTTTTCTGTTTATGTGCGACATACAGAAAAAAAATAGGGTACGTGCAGTTCCGAAAATAATTTTTTAGATTTAAAAAAAAAAAAAAAAAAAAAAAAGCGTGCAGATTTGACACATTCATTTAGATTTTCGATATTCCTATTACATTTTTAAAAAATCTATGTTTTATGCGATTTTTTTTTTTTTTTTTTTTTTTTCGATATTTTTATTTGAGATGTAATTTCAAGTAGATACCAATAAAAATAAAATGCTTACAGCGTTTTATCTCTTCCTGAAAAAAAAAAAGAAAAGAAAAGAAAAGGAAAAAAGAAAGAAAAGAAAGAAAGAAAAGAAATAAAGAAAAAAAAATTAAAATAAAAAACCATTTATTTGCACGCGAATAAAAAAATGAAAAGTTTAACACGTACTTTGAAAATTTTCGATAAATCGGACGTAATAATATCTTAAAAATTATCAAATATACTTGCTGATGGTAATAAAAAAATAAATACACGCTTGCCTTTTTAAATATGAAGATGTATATATATGTATGTATATATACGGTTTATTTACAACTTCAATTATTTAAAACTCTAATATGTTTTTTCTTAAGTGAATGTATATACAGTTCATTTACAATTAATTGTGTTTCTAATGAACATAATGAATCTAAAATTTAAAAAAAATCCTTTTTACATTTAATTAATGACTGTATATCACTTTATTTGGCATAAATAGCCGCCAATAAAAATATATGTATATAAACATTTCAATTATTTAAATTTTTGAAAATTCATTAAAATATAGTGACTAGCGAGGCCGGAAAACTATGCTAGTTTCAATGTAAAAAATTAACTTATTAGATCCTTAGAATAAATAATTATGAGATAATAAAAAAACCTTTTTATATACCATGTTTTAAATTTTCTGATGAATCATAGCGCTCTTATCAATGTGCATAACATTTTTAAAGTGATAATGACGTCAATTTTTGTGAGATGCATAATTTAACTTTTTATATTTTTTTAATGTTCACGTTTAATTAAATGTATTTATTTTTATGTCGAAAGAAAATGAACTCGTAATTTTTTTTGGCAACAATTAAATTATAGCTAATATTTCAATGGTTATTTTAAAGCTATTAGGATGTTATTAT
Source organism: Salticus scenicus (assembly GCA_963930645.1). Classification (NCBI taxonomy): domain Eukaryota; kingdom Metazoa; phylum Arthropoda; class Arachnida; order Araneae; family Salticidae; genus Salticus; species Salticus scenicus. The sequence continues at coordinate 220,203,546 of OZ005662.1, forward strand.
TTTCATATTTTAATTAATTATAAGAAAACTAATCAAAAATTCGAAAATCGGACTTCGAAGTATTGTGTTGTCACCGGGTTCTGAGCTACTGTGAAAGTTTCAAAGGTCTAGCTAGTAGAGAAGTTTGTTAAAATTCGATTGCAAGATTTGTACCGGACAAACAAACATACATACAAACAAACAAGAATAGAAGTTAATGAAAACATGGTAAAATAAAGATCTTTAAAGAATATTTCTTTCTTCTAACATTTAACTTGAATTAACAAAATTTGTTATATTAGATCGTTACAGCTTTATAAGATAAACACGTTATTTTTCTTAATTCTTCAAACAGAATAACATCAAAATGTTTCGACTAAAGGAGATATTTTTCTGTAAATTCACTGACTAGAAATGATTCTCTCCGGATATCGAAAAATGAATCATCCCCTAACAATATTTTCCAGTTTATTGGCCTAAGGAATAAACAAACTTTTCTAATAATAGCTATATGGGAGAAACGTATTATATCTTCTCCGCCCCACAAATAATAAATTTGGCATTCGTTGACTGGGAAGTATTTTTCATACCACGAACAAATTTGTAATAACTAAAGATTACTTTTATTGTGATCTGAAAATATCTGGGAAGGAAACAACAACTAAAAATTTACTAAAGTATTTTACGAAGAAAGATATTTTTAGGTAAAAAAAAAAAAAAAATATCATTAAGTTTGAAGCTATTAAAATATTTAAAAAAATTATGTTATTATACCATTTTTTTAATGATAAATTAACAATTAAAAATACAATATATTATTGTAAGTCAAAGATCTGGTGTTCGACTCCCGGTCCAGGCATTATTTTCACTCAGTCGGAAAGATAAATTTCAGTAAATATGATTTTCTTCACAATCAGTTGATTGTGTGATTTTAATATATTGTATTTCTTTCTCCCATTGTTTAATGGTGTTTTCCTTTACCCGCGGCTTATTTCTGTCGAGCTATCTACATGATAGGCCAGATGTTTCTGCCTAAAGATTGTCTGAGTGAGTAATGTCCACCGGTTGTCGGCCTGGATAGCTCAATTGGTTGAGCCTTGACCTTGTAAGTCAAAGATCTGGGGTTCGACTCCCGGTCCAGGCATTATTTTCACTCAGTCGGAAAAATAAATTTCAATAACAATTAAAAAATTTACCCAACGTTCAAAACGCCGATCCAAAAAATATTAAAAGCAAACTGCAATTTAGGTATCATTAAGCGTACCGTCATTCGTGCATTATGAGAAGGGGGATTATTACTCTTGTATATAAAGAAGGAAGCAAGTTTTAGAGCCGGGATAAAAGCTAATATGAATTTAAGAAACTACAAGTGTTAGACAACAGGAAATTGGGATATAGAAAGCTGTATAAATGGTACGTGAAAACCAAGAATATGTGGATTTTATGTAATATTTCCAACAATTCGAGAGAGGGCGTACAACAAATTCGCAATTAATTACTCTTTCATGATTTTTAAAGGTATGGACATTTTCTAGAAAATCAAGTTCATGTATGTATTTAATTTGAAAGTTTATTTTATCTGAATTAATGTTGAAAGTATGGTTATTCTCCCAACAATGCTTAGCAATGGCCGATTTGTTCACATTTTTGTTTCTGAATATAACCCATGTGTTCTTTAAGACGAAACTTAAGTTTTCACTTGTTTGACCAACATATGATAGTCCACGTTGTAAAAATAATCTATTTAAAAAAACTTTTAAAACCCAAATTCTTATTATAGCGTATCATGTAAATCTTTTCGAAGTTAGAATAAAATTTAATTTGAAAAAAAAAAAATAACTTTTTTGTTTATTAACCAAAATTGGAGAAATTTGAACTGCGTTAAAAAAAGAGAAATTATTTCTTAAAATTCACAAGAGATGGCAGCACCACACGATTGCCTATAAGTTTTGTAATTTCATTTTCAGATTAAGGGCCAATATCTGCAATTTAAATATTCGTTTGAGGCACCTTTTTATTATTATTTTAGTTTTTTATTATTTTTTTTAATATTATAACTTAACATTTTACTGATTTGGTTAATGTTTATGTCTTTTTCCTAATCATTTTTATTTTGTATTGTTAATTGTTTCATTGACATTTTAGTGAATATTCCGCCCAATCGAGGGCACTTGTAGTCCACAAAAAACTCTTTTTTGCTTCTAAAAAGAGATGTAAGAAAAAGACTTCTTAAAAAAAAACTTCAAAAATTCTTCGAATACTGTATAGTCAACGATAAATTTTCTTTTATCAGTTGACATCTTTTCTACTAATTGTCTGCAAAAATTACCACTCCGAACCTTCAGGATATCGAATGCTGGACCACCGGATTACTAACTTTTGGCGCTGTTACCAACTGAGCCACGGAGAGACAAATGGAAAAGCTTGTATTTACCTTAAAATAGAAGCGCATTTTTATTTGGCTGATATTCACAAACATACCGTAGTGAATGACAGTAAGTAGATAAGAAGTTTGGAAAAAATACTATAAATAGCCCAAGAGTTCTGTGTGCATCAATAGGGTCTTTTAACATAAAAAGGGTTAATTTGTTTGTAGGTGAGAAAATTATTTTAAATTCATATTGTTATAACACTATGACTTTAAAATAATTATATTTCTGTTCAACGTCAAGTCTGGTTTTATAAAATAACACTTTTTTTTTTTTTTAATATATAAGGTTCACTCGCTCTTACTTAGATTCTTAACTTGTTAGATTATTGTAATAATAGTGGTGAACAAGGTATTTCTCTCATTACTTTTAAAATTTAACGTGAATCATGAAAAATAGCTATTTAGATCTTTGAAAGTACTAACTTGTTACAGCCTTAGAATAATAAAATAAACGAGATATTTTTCTTATTTCATAGAGCAGATTTATTAAAAGAATAGCATAATTATTTTTAAATTAAAGAAAATACTCTAAACGAAATTTAATGACTGAAAAGTATTCTCACAATACATAGAAAGATAAAAGTTCCTTCTAATAATTTCCCAGTTTATTAGCCTAAGATTTAATAAAACTTTTCCTAATAATAGTAATATATGCGGTAATTGATATCATCTACGCCCCACATTTAATAAATTGACATTTAATGACCTGGAAGCATTTTTCATGCCATGAAGAAAAAAAACAAAAACAAAAAAACATGTAATCATTTTTTTTTAAAGAATATATTTAACATTATGATTTGAACTGCCTTTGGAGGCAACAAATACTCTAAAGTATTTTCTTTTTTATTTTAGTTTTATTTATTTATTTATTTAAGAGAAATTTATCATTCGAGATAAAATTATTAAAAAGTTAAAAGAATTAACATTTTTTTTTTTAAACTTCTTTAACTATTAATCCTTTTTTTACTGTATTATGAAATAGACAAAAAATGTACTTGAAGTCCAATTTTAATTTTATTTATCTTTATTTATTTTTTTAGTTGCTTAAGTGTAATTTTTAAAGATATAAGCTATAAAAATTATACGTATCATCCCATCAAAATAATTAAATGAGGTGGTTCTTTAGTGTACCATCGGTACATAGAGATTGATAAAAGATAAAAACTGTTAAAAAAAAAAAAACGTAAAAAATTATCTATTTTTTATTTAATTCATATATTTTTTAAGAATGATGGTAGATCCTTGATGTTATATATATATATATTAATTACTATACACGTGAAGACCGTGAAAAATATCAATCAGAAATAGCAACAACACTCTATAAATTCCTTTCTTGAACAAGAACGGTTACATATAGCGTCTAGTGCCATATACGGAGATTAGTAGGATGTGTATATACGTTCTAGTCTTATAAATACTTTTGATATATATATTACATCAATTCGATATTATACGAGTTATAATTTAACGGTGCGTTAAATTACCGTCAGTAGGTAAATATATAAAATATTTTTGTATTTTTAATTACAAGTATGCTTAAGAGAAGAAGATTCTATTCAAAGCTTAATAAATAAATTTCTAGATTTTTAAAATAACAATAATGTACGGCAGGCTTTTTACATTGCTTTACAAATATTTATGAGAATTATAAAAAAAATATTTTCATTTATATATATTTTTAAATACTAATAAAATACTAATAATATTAATAATAATATATATATATATATATTAAAAAAAAGAAAAAAAAAACTTGTAAGAACTTAAAATAAAAATCACGGACAAAATATTTTTAGAATACTTTTAAAATTTTAATAAAAATCACCAAACTTATTTTCAAAAATTTAGACATTTAAGAACTCAACTTGTTAGATTCTTATAAAATTAATCATAGACACGTATGTATATTTTTTAATTCCTTTTTTTTTTTTTGGTGGGAATATTCAAAATTATATTGAAGAGCGTAGATCTTAAAGATAAGAACAGCTTTAGCGACTTTGTATAGTAATCACGATAATGATCTTTTTTCTGTATTCTTTAAAAAGACTACCATTAATAATTTTTGGTTAGAGGAAATATTTTGAATAAAATTATTGAATAAAAATGGTTTTCACAGCCTTAGAAATATGAAACATCTGCTAAATTATTTTTTTTTCCCGTTTGTTGGCTTAAGAATTAATAAAACATTCTCTAATATTAAAAAATAATATGAACCACTTAAAATCATCAATGCATGAATATTGGGTTGTTCCGAAGGTAATTTCGTTTTTTTTTTTTTTTTCTTTTTTCTCTAACAGAGAATTTATTTATTTTTTATTTTTCACCAACTTCACAACTAAGCTGCATTGTAAATTATATAATTGGTTAGCTGGTACAAGATTGCGAGATAATTACTACATTTTTATTTTTGCCCACCACTTTTTCTTTTCTTTTCTTTCTGGCTTTTTTTTTTTTTTATTAATAAAATAATTGCATAAAAAACAAACAAAAATCTGTTATTAAATTGATATACTGACACTTTAAAAATTTTATGGTGTTAAAAAAACAGAATTTTAGTATTCAACTAGCAACCTTGTGATAAAGCAAGGCTTGTTTGTAATATAGCTAATATATAAAGTCGAAAGAAGTACTTTCAGCATATTTTGCTTTTTACTATCGAAAATACAAAAAATCTGTTCAAGCAAGAAAAAATTGCATATATAATTTATGGAAAAGATGTATTGCCAGTACGCTAGTACTAAAACTGGTTTGCAAAATTTCATTCCGGCAATTTTTATGTTCAAGGTGCATTACATTATGGAAGGCCAGTTGAAGTTGATGAAGACAAAGCAAAGACATATTGATTGATGCGAACCACCGAATAACAATGAGGAATTTGCACACATGGGGATTTGAAAAAAATCCTATTCTTCTGGTAGTTTTAGGCTCATAAATTTCAAAAAGTTTATTAAAAATGCAAAAAAAGTTCTCATTGATTTAAAAAATAACTTTAAAATTAACAAAAAATCACGTGACTTCAAAACGCTGCCTGACGTCACACTTTATGATGCTTCAATGTTTACATTCTGTTAGCCTGGTTAGTAAGCAGAAATTCGTTTTAACTTTCGTAATTATCAATCGTTTTTTATGTGATTTCTGAGCATTTATTTTTCATCTTATAATCATTCAATATCATTATCACCATTTTCCATTATCATCATTTTCAAATGTTTTCTTTTCATGACGGTTGTCCAATGTTTTCATTTCATAGGATTCTGTGGAACGCTAAAGGATAACTTTTGAGAAGCGTTAGCCGTTGTATTAGTGCAAAATGGTACAATACAATATTTATACTACAATTTTTTAATATCAGTCATTATTATAACATACAAAACCTAATTCACTGATTCAAGAAGCAAAGCAAAGCACGAAATCGAATGTAAACAACGATTACTTCCGTTTGTTGTCATAAAGAGTGACGTCACGATATATTATAGTGCGTTTTCTCGATAGAGTAAATAGTGCGATGTTAAAATTGCTATAAATCAGACATTAGATTTCAAATAAAGAAAATGTATGTATTTATTTTCTTACCTTTTCCTTTTCTATTATATAAGAATAAAATCAGAAAACGTGCAAATTGTCTATTCGTGAGGACGCTGAGAGATTAAAATTATCGAATTGAAACGTTCGTGATCTTGACATATAGGTTCTACATGTTCTTACAAAAAGTACTTTTCATTGTCGCATTAACGTCTGTGATTTACTTCTCAAACGTCAAAAAAATATTATATATTTTAAAGCGAATCATTACTGGGGAGGATAAATAGGTTATTTACAACTATGTTAAATGCAAGAGATGATAGAATATAAAAGATGATCAGGCTCAAACATCTTCGAAATCCGTTATTCATGAAAAAAAGATAATTATGTCTATTTAGTGAGAATTTAAGTAAATCGCTTTTTCTTTTAGCTTTTACCGGACATTACCTCCCTTCCGCGGAGAAGCAAAATTGTGATGGCATGTCTCCGGACCGCCTCTAGGGGTGTGTCCCAGACCGTCGCCAATTGCCCATCTGCGCAGCACTAGTGCGACGTTAAACCCAACCATCCATCCGGACAATACCACTATCAATTTTGAAGTATACTGTTATTAACTGAACAAAGTGAATGGTTCAATCAAGCAGAAAGTGCCAGAATTGATCAATAAGAAAAGGGTAATGTATCACAAAAATAATGTGATACCGCATACAAGTTCGGTAACTCGAAAAAAGCTTTAAGAGCTTGGAGGGGATACATTACCAATACCACACCCACAATAATCTTTAGATCAGGCACCTTGGAATTATTAATTTTTCCCTTTTCTACAAAACGTTTTAGATTGCAAAACTAAACTTCAAATGAGAACGTCAAAAATGACATGGGTTAATTTTTTTGTCAGCAAAGATCAGGAAGTTTATGAATATGGAATCATGCTGTTGCCAGAAAGATGGCGAAAGGTATTGAGTTAAAATTGAGAATACATAATTTGATAAAATATTTATACAGCATAAAAAAGTCAACTTTCATCTTCACACACATACACACACAAAGTAAATAAATAAATAAACGAAATTATTTTCCAAATAGCCTAACAGACGTAAAAAGTAAATCAGGCATCGATCAAAATTATTAAAAAATTCGTTTCTTAAGAAAAAATAATCTTTTAAGAGTTTTATAAATTAATCAGGAAAATAATTTTAGTCTCAATCTTTTAAAAGGGTTAGTATAAAAACAAATTTAACTAAACAAAATAATGTGCATGAAAGTTATTGACTAAAAATGTTTTTTCACAGGACTTTGAAAAATTAGACTCCTCTTAACATTATTTTACAGGTTTATTCTCCTAAAAAATATAAAAAAATTTCCTAATAATAGCAATATAGGAGACACTTGATTTCTTTTACGTCCCGCAACTAATAAAATTGACATTCATTGAACCGGAATATATTTTATGTCATGAAAAGACTTGTAATCACTTTTAAAAATGATTATCTTTATTATCATCATCAAAAAATGTCTGTGTACGTAACAACTTCCTGAAGTATTTAAAGAAACAAGATGTATTTAGATAAAAAAATTTCAGTCAAGTTACGCTATTATAAATATTTAAAATTTTTATATGTTTATATATTCACGTTATTAATTATTTTTTTATTTGAAATAAAAAAAAAAGTACAGTAGATTTTATTTTGATCTTAAAATTAAAAATAATCATTTGAGCCTTAAGGGACCTCTTCACTCACCGCCGCCGGAAGCCGAAGCTAATGTTATTCTATGGGAAATTTTTCTTTACAAATAACTTATTAACTAATGCATATTTTTAAATTCTGTTTTCACATTCTGAAAATTCCCAACTGTTAAATTGACGGACCTTTTTTAAAAAATTATTTTTTTAATTTTTTATGTTTTATTTTGAAGCTGCAAAACACAAATTTTCAATATGGGAAATTTTTTTCATTTTGCAATTTTAAAATAAAATATTAAAAATTAAAAAAACACATTTTTTTAAAAAAAGTCCGTCAATTTAACAGCCGGGAATTTTCTGAACGTGAAAACAAAATTTAAAAATATGTATTAGTTAATAAGTTATTTGTAAAGAAAATTTCCCCATAGAATAACATTGGCTCGGGCTTCCAGCGACGGTAAGTGAAGAGGGCCGTTAAAGTAATAATATTGAAAAAAATATTACTCTCATGATTTTATGCTTAACAATGAATAATCAAAAATAGCAGCTAGCTTATAAGAAAGGTCTCCTTAGACTCTTATACACACACACACACAGAGAAAAAAAGAAGACAGAAAGAAAGAAATGTTTTCCTTATAAGATTATATATCTTCATAAAATAACTTTAAGATCTCTATATATCGACCGGAAAACAATAAAATAAAATAAAAATGTCTTTTTCTTGGCTACTTATCGCACGTTGGCGACTTTGTAAAATCTGAAACAATTTATTTATTTATTTTTTAGTAATAAATACTACATTTTTCTGTTCTTTTCACAATAAATTAGTTTAAGTAAGTTTGCTTTAAATAAATGCACTTTCATAACAACAATTTGTCATATATATTTATTAGCATGTAAGTTAAAACTTAACAATCTTATTATAAAACCGTTAATCTAATGTGGAACTTTTAAACTGAGCTTAAGTTTTACTTTAGTGTTAAATATTTTAGCTTTTAATAAAACATTATGTACATGTGTATATTGCATAATAAATTAAAAGGAACATTTATAGCAATTTGCATATGGAACAAGGTTAAACAGCAATGGCTTATCGGTACGCTTTTTCGGTATTTGGAGAATACCAATTTCAGAACCAATAATTTTGAACAGAATTTAAATTAATGATAATAACTTAAAACTTAAAGTTAAGTCCCAAATTTCAGCATAGAATACATACTACTATTTAAAATGTACGGTTTCATTATCATTAACTTTTCATTTGATAAGTTAAATAAAATTTACCAAACAACTTTTTCAATTATACGTACTAAACAAGTTTCAATAAGTTTCGCTTACAGAAATTTGACTGCAGTTTTATAAAAAAAAACGTATCTGTTGTTTATTTATTCAAATTTATAACTAAATTTTAGGGAAAACTTATAAAAAATTAGGCTCACAATTAGCTAGAATTGTATTCAGAAGCGGGGCGGTGTGTGTGTGTGTGGAGGGGGAAGGGGGGTTTGATCAGCAAAAATGTACGAACACAAATTTATTTGTATAATCATACTGACTGATAATGAATGACGCTTTGTTAGAAGATGTAATTCTATACCGTAGGTGCCAAGTCTCTCGTTTTTCGTGGGAGACATAACCCTGGTACCTTTTTATAATTATTTTCATCTTATATAATCGTCGAAAATATATGTGACATATTCTTTTAGAAAAAAAATAACGGTGATAAATCTCATTAAAAAATTAGAAAGGATGACATGTATGCCATATCTTTCCATGTATCACCCCTCCGCATACACACACACACACACACACAAAAAAAAAAAAAAAAGGAGAGAGAGAGAGAGAGAGAGAGAGAGAAATTAAAATTTTATAATAATCACTAAAAATATTTTCAATAGCTTATACTTTAAAAACAGGGAAACTTGTTTAAATAATGAACACATTATATTTTATAATTGTTTAAATTTTTAAAAAGAATTACCTACGTCATTTTTAAAAGCTTAGATCAGTAAAATATAACTTTTTTAGAGCCTTTTCATAATAATTATACACAAAATACTTTTCTCACTACTTTCAAAATTTTTAAAGAAAAATCGAAATTCTCATTCAGATGTTAAAGGAAAAATTAACATGTTAGAACTTGTATAAAAGAGTATATAATTTTTCACATTCCTTCAAAGATGTTATGTATAAATATTTTTTAACTAAATAAATAGTTTTAATTAAAGTTATTAAAAAAGATTCTTTCTCATAGTGCATGAAAAAAAACACAAAAATAAATCTTGTTCTAACATATTTTTTCAGTTTATTGGCCTGAGGAATATAAAAACTTTTCCTAATAATATCAACTTATGAGACACTTGATTACTTTTATACATTACAACTAATGAAATTGACTTTCATTTACCCAGTAGCATCTTTCATAGACGTGTGATCACTTTTGAAAAAGATTACCTTTATCAGAAAATGTCTGCGGAAATAACTAGAACTAAAAGTACACTGAAGTACTTAAAGAAAAACGACTTTTTTACGAAACATTTGTCTTTCAGGATGCATTTATCATAAAATTTAAACATTGAACTTTATATATATATATATATATATAAACTGTATTTTTGGCTTGAATTGGCTATACAGCTTTCCGAAGTCTTGCGATTTCTTTGCACTTAGAAGAGCATATTTCCTGAAGTGCGAATACTTCGACTTTTGAGCATTTTTTAATCCAGCTCTCATTTCTAGTTATCCAATTTTCAAATCTTTTAATCCAATTCTCATTTCCAGTTATCTTTTTCTCATTTTTTATAATTTATTTGTTTACGTATGATAAATTCCTTGAATTTCGCATCATTTACTCCTAGTTAGTGTTATGGTCCTATAGGTTCACTTTAGCGTAAAAATTTTAAAATGGATTTAACCATTAATTGGTACTGTAAATAAATTCAAAAAATAAGTGCTAACATTTAAAATTAATTACAATCACTTTTATGTGTATAATGTTGGTATTATCATGTATCAATTAATTGCTAAGTTTTATAACAAAATTAAATTCTTCAATATATATATATTATGGTGATCTTATTTAGATCTTGAAATAAATAAACTTGTTCAATCTTCAAAATAATAACCATGGTGAAAATATATTTTCTTACTTTTCAAATGATTACACTGAGAAAAAAAATATGCCGGCTTCATCTAGAATGAATAAGTGGTTATTTTCTAAATCCCTAAACTAGAAATATAGATGTCCGAGCTATGCGCATAAGGCACGCCAATAAACTGAGTAGACGAAATGATCAAGAATTTCTAATGTACACATTTCTAGATGGTGAAACAATATTCTGAATACTCTAAATATTCTGAATCATTTATATTGCGAGAAATTCTCGCTTGATTTTCTAGAATTGGGTAATAAACCAAGATTATAGTTGCAGAAACCCGCCTCTTGTAGTCTCATTTATTTGCAGAGATTTTTGAATAACTTTGCCCTCGAGAATATAGGCAAACGCTCTAGAATTCTAATAGGGGATTCTATAACTCGCTTTCCAAGGGGACTAGAATTTATAAGTATGACCTGGAACTATGTTTTTTAGAGCCACAATTTAGATTCTAGATGTCAGTTACAGAATTTTTTCTCAGTGTATGAAAAACACAATTTATTTTATCATAGACATATAAACAGTGTAATGATGAATTATTATTATAATACTTTAATATATATATATATATGTCCTTAAATTTGGCAACTTTTGGTCCTTATATATATATGTCCTTAAATTTGGCAATGTAGATTGTCAGTATTATTTCAGAGCAGTCACTTTTTGAATAATATTATAGTATTAAAGCCGTCAAGAAAAATCCTTTTTCGAAATAGTTGTGACACTATAATAAAAAGCATGTAAAACTTTAAAATTGCTGCGATCCCTGAGTATAGTATTTAACAAACAGTTAAAATTTTGAACTCTAAAAATAATACTCAAGTAATAAGTATATTTTACAATGGTTTTAAATTTTGCTGGGAATTTCCAAAATATATTTAGAATAATAGTCTTAGAATAATAATCATGAACAATTAATTTCACATTGCTTAAGGGGACAGCCTACTTTTAAAAATGGGAAAAGGAAGAATTTTTCGATGAACTTTCAGCATTTACAAAAATAAATAAATAAATAAATAAAAATAAAAATAAAAAGTAAATGCATGTACAAGCATTTTTTTTTTTTTTTTTTTTTTTTTTTGTATTAACTAGTATGAAATTACTCTATTGATTAAAAATATTATTTTGGTTAACTTTAAAATGGAAAATTATTTTATTGGGGATTGTTTTTAAAAAATTCAAGGGTTCTTTCTCACTGCGCGCATACTTCAAAAAGTTATAAATAATCTCTAAAAAATAAAGAGTTAAATTGAACACGTGTCATTTGTATTAAATATATTTAAAACACTTTAAATACACGTAAATATAAATTTATTTAAAAGATGTTATTTTTTTTTTTTTTTTTTTTTTTTTTTATCCAAAGCTTTTCGCTTTAATAATAAAGTATCATCAGGGATTTATGATTCGTTATGAACGAATCATAAATCCCTGATGATGCTTTATTATTAAAGCGAAAAGCTTTGGATTAAAAAAAAAAAAAAAAAAAAAAAAAAAAAAATAACATCTTTTATATAAATTTATATTTACGTGTATTTAAAGTGTTTTAAATATATTTAATTACTTCAAAAAGTATTTGAGATATGAACTTAAAATTTATATTACCCGCACATTTTGACATAAGGAAGAAAATGAAGTAAATATAAGAATTTTCGTTCAATAGAAAAAAATTATGATTGTGGAAATATAAAAAAAATTGATGGTAATTTCATATTTCATATTTTAAATTTAATTATTAATTAAACTCCATATTATTAAAATAATTAAAACCTTTTAGTTCAGTTTCTTCATTTGAATGCCTTGTTTCATTTAATGTAAAAATTATAAGGATAAAGTAAATTGTAATTGAGATATCTTGCACGCATTGAGAAAGCGCCCTTGAATTTTGTAAAAAATAATGTACAATAAAAACAATTTTCTATTTTAAAATAAACCAAAATAATATTTGTAATCAATAGAGTAATGTAATACTAGTTAACAGATTTTTTTTTTTTTTTTTTTTTTTTTTGTGCATGCATGCATACATTCTTTCTTTCTTTATTTATTTTTTTTTCTTGAAATTAATCGAAAATTTCTTCATTTTCTCATTTTTAAAACTAGGATGGCCCCTTAAATAAGATAAACATAAAAGAAATTTAAAGAAAAATGTTTTGCATGAATGTTGCTAACTAAAAATATTCTCACAAGGCATAGAAATATTAAGATTCTCATAATTTAATTTTCCACTTTATTGCCCTTTAGGACTATATATTTCCTAATAATACCAGTACGGGAGTGCTTCTATTCTTGATAACTTCTAAAATTGACATTCATTGACCCGGGAGCATTTTTCGTAACATCAAAAGACTTGTAATCATTTTTAAAAAGATCAACATTATGATCTGGAAAGGCCCAAGGAGATAACAACGAGAAAATTTTCGCTTAAGTATTTACAGAAATAAGACTTTTTAAAAATGAAATTGTTTTTTATTTTTGCAAGAATTGTAAAGATTTAACATTTTGATATTTTATTAAAAATTCTTTTTAAGGGTAATATAAGAATTTTTCAATTAAAAGTGAATTTATATATTTAGTTAAATGGAAGTCTTTCTACCAATTTTTACTTTCGGAACATACATATTTAAGAAACGTGTTCTAATCATGACAAAAGTTAAACTGTGATATTTTGGTTTATCTATACGTTTTGAGGTCCCAAGTGTTCATTTTTGCTATTTTTACGATGATGTACGTATGTGTGTGTGTGTGTGTGTGTGTGTGTGTGTGTGTGTGTGCGATCGCGTCCAAATACTTCATTCGATTGAGGTGAAAATTTATATGCATGTTATAGGTCATTTCTGCATGAACTGTATAGATTTTAATGAATCTAGTATTTACAGTTGTTCACAGGGACGCAACGAAAAATTCATTATAATTAGGATTTATTGGCTGAAATTATTTAAAATTTAATAGACTCTAAAGGCCTTATTCGATTAAGCTCTAAATTTATATACATGTTATAGATCACCGTCCCAGAACTGTGTGGATTTTGGTGAATGTAGCATTCATAGATTTTTACAGGAATACAACGAAAATTTTTTTATCAGTATGACGTATAGGCTCAAATTATTTGAAGTGTAATAGCGTTAAAATAAACAATATACTATTTGGAGAAGAATACTCGAACACTCTATTATAATGTTCTCTTTTTTTTTTTAAATTAAAGATTTCTCTTACTTTAAATTTACTTGAACAACCGTTAATTATTTGATTTTCGAAAAGTCGATTGAATTGACTTCAGATTTATTCAGCTTTTAAAAGAGTAACCAGTCATAGAAGAACAAACTGCCAGTGACGAGGGTATTTATCCATTTTATTACTACCACTATTTTCAAATAATAAAAATTACAATATATTTATGCCATTGAATGTATACTTTAAATTTACTATATAACCTTTTCTGTAGCAATATAATTAGGCTCGTATAAAATCAAGAACCACCGGAATTTGAGAACAAAGTTAGAAGTAAGTTAAAAAATTAAAATTTTATTTAAAAAAAAAAAAAAAAAAAAAAATAGAAGAAGAAAAATCCAGGACGAATTTTTGTAATTGGGAACAAAAGTTAAGTGGTATCAATATACCTCACCACCAATGAAAGGGTTAAAATAGTGATGGAAAGTGAAATATAGAAATAGTCTCGTCAGTTGCAGTTCTGAATTTGAATGACTATTACAAATCTTAATTAAGAGGACTTTGCACTTTAACTCGGAACCACTGAAGGTTTCATATAAAAGCTTATATTTCCAATTAATACTTATAAACTGAACGATATTAGATATGTTCAATAAAATTTATATTCAGGCAAGGTTAGGGTTAAGGTTTTTTATACTTTTTTGATACTTTATTTAAGGTTTTTGATACTATTTTTGTACAGATTTGATGTCTCAAATTGCATTTTATCAGTTTGCATTGTTATATAAATTCATGATCTTCAAAATACTAAAACTGATACAGATAGTTTAAAAAATACATTTTTTTTTTTTTTTTTTTTTTTTTTTTTTTTAATGTTTAGTAGAACATATTTAAAAGAATTACGGATGGATTTTGAAATATAATCTATCCCTAATTCTTTTAAGTAGGTTTTAAACATCCAAACACACGTTTTTTCTTAAATATCGGTAGAAGTTTTAGCATTTTTAAGATCGCGCATTCATGAAAAAATGCAAACGAGCAAACGCAATTTAAGTATTTCATATCAGAAATATATATATCAAAAAACATAAGAATTATTGCCTGAATATATATTTTACTGGACAAACCCGATACAGTTCAATTTATAAATATTAAATTGAACTATAAACTTTTACATGAAACCATCAGTGTTAACAATTCCCCTTAAAGCTGCATTCAATTTGTCCTATATAATGTTTGAGTTAGATTTTTCTGTCTTCGTTGTTGCATACGAAGGCTAATTAGATGGATAGCCTTGGATTTAAATTTGATTTTGAAGATTTTGAAGCACTATGAATATTTGTTCCTGAACCGGGATTCAAACTTTGCACTTGCCAACTGAAAGTCTTGCCAACTTTTGGCCACCGGATGGGCCAAGTTACCTAAACAGAGTTGGCAACTTTTTAATTCATTTTGCAATAGCGTTAATAGCCACTTTTTTTTTTTTTTTTTTTTTTCGCACCTTTTTCAGTGTAAGGTAATTTTTTCAGTATGTAGTTACGCTGAAATAAGAAGAAAACTGGTCTTCAAAAAATTTTTACTAATATTCATCTTTCTTATACCCAGTCTCTAAGAAGGAGCTTTTTTCGTAATCCTTTCAAACGTCGATGTACTCGCAGTGCAGTTGAGAATTTATTACCGTTCTAATAAAACGAGTTGATCAGTCAGGATCGATCTTTGTCCTCCATTGATGAATGGTTTGACGATATTAGCATACCTTCTCATCTACATTGCAAGAATAGCGCCATCTATTAGTTGAAATTTGAACTACTAATTTTTATGATAGGCCCAAACAGTGTTGTCAGATTTTGGATTTTGTCCCCATTTTGGGGATTTGTTTTACTTCATGGGACTTTTTGGAAACAGAATGTTTGTGGGGAATTTTATGGGGATTATCAAAATGTTTGGGGAGAAATCTGGGAAAATTTTCAACTTTTTTGTCTTAAACTAGTACTAGTCTACTTGATAAGTTTACAGCGTTGCCAACTGTAGGGATTTTTCCCAGCGTGTAGGGACTTTTAACCGTTTTGTTTGCCATGTAGGGTCTTTTGAAGACACCCCTTTTTCTTAGAACATCCTCAGGATATCTTGAAGATGAAAGTAAACCCTACGTACATTCTCAGCAGTACAGTACTTTACACAGGTTTAAAAATTTCCTATAACTATTGCGTAATTTTTTTTTTCTTTTTGTGTATAAGGACTTTTTTTAAAAATGAGCTTCATTTGAGGAAAGTTTTGGGTTTAAATCCGTTAAAAAATTATTAAAAATTTATTTAAAAAAATTTACTTTATTAGTAGAATTTGAGTTTTGGATTTTTTTAGAAAAAACCCTGATTTGGGGAAATTTGAAAGCCTGTTTGGGGAAATTGACTGTCGACCATCTGGAAACATTGGGTCTAAACAGGGTAATTTTAATGAACCCTATCGGTTTTGTGGGTTCAAGGCTAAATCATCGATCTTTTTTTTTTTTTTTTTTTTTTTTTTTTTTTTCCTCACAGCTGATTTCTCACTCTGCAGTTTTCTAAGAATTTCCCTGTATACTGCAAACATTTCCCTATGTAATTCAAACATAAACATGAATATTATGTAGTTTTCCCTTCAATGGTAACACATGTGAATGCTTCATGACGTAACACCGATAACCACTCGATGTTTTCCCAAAGACTTGCATAGTTGGCAACATTTACACTTTTTAAATACCACTGTTTTAAAATAGTTTTATTTGTCTTATTTAATTGATGAATGTATGCCTTTGAATACAGCAAAAAAATTTCTGCAAGACGTAGTGGCATCCCAGAAGCATAAATGTTGACAGAGCCCGACTAAGATACTTTTTTGCCCAAGGCACAATCCAATTTTTGTTCTCCTCACCCTTCATGAATATTTATAATGAAGAGCAAATAGAATAATTATAATCATAAAAAACTATAACATTGTATTAGAAAGTGGATTTTAAATATAAATTCATAAAAAATAATAATTGATTAAAAATTATATATTAATTTTAATCTTTGAAAAAGATGTTACATTCATTATAAACTAACATTAGAGCCTTTTAGAATAATAATTATGGTGACTGATTTTTGAATTCATTTTAAAAAAGGAAATAGATTAAAAATAACTTTATCAGATTTATTGCTTTAAATAAAATAACTTTATTTATTAATTGATTTTTACAAACTATTTCCGTTTTTAATTAACCATATTCTGAAACACAGATGCAATTAGCATCTCGTGACAATGGAAAAGTTTATTGCACGCATTTTATTTTAATAAAGTAAGAAGATTGTTTACTAGATTTTCTCATATTAATAAAAAAAAAAAAAAGAAAGAAAAATTTGTAAAATTTGTGCCCCTAAATTTTTTGTGCCCAGGGCAAGTGCCCCGAGTGCCAGTGTGATGAATCAGGCCCTGAATGTTGGCAGTTATGGACTTTTAAAAAGTTAATAGTGCAGAAAATGACTACCAATTTTATGTTTAAATTTCTTAATTTTGGAATTTGATTGGTTCAGAAAAAAGTAATAAATAAATAATCTCCAGTAGCATGAATTGTTTAAAACTATACCAGTATCAATATAACAAATTATATTCAAATTAGGGTCACCCTGTCAAATACAAACATAAAATCAATCATCTTCATTTAAGAGCTATTTAAATATATTAAATTACTGGATATTATTTTTCATATTGTTAATTAAAAATTACTAATTTGGAATAACGTTTAAAAAAAATTATGCTGAGAGACAGCTCTTAATGAGAATTCACGAGTTAATTACCTGTCATTTGTAAATGACTCGCCTTAAATAAAGTGTTTCCATTTTATATTTTGTAGCTAATTAACTCTGCTATTAGGATTTTTAAAGATTATATCCTACGGCAACTGGTTTTGTAAAGATTTTCGTGAAATATTTCTGATGCTCTTTAAAAATGATATTTATGGATTTTCCAGTTATTGTTTTCCATTGATAGTATACAACTTAACTCATTATATCCTTTTGATAGGATTATCTTATTTTCTTGCAAACGATCAGCTGTAAATGAATTGTAATGAAATTTTTTAAAACTAACAGAATAGTTGTTTTAGGCTAATTAATTCCACTCTGAGTAGTCTGCATTAATTTAGATATGAAATAAATGCAGTAGGTGATCAAATTATTAGTTTTCTTTCTTTCTTTCTTTCTTTTTCTTCTTCTTCTTCATCTTCCTTTTTTTTTTTTTTTTTTGACAATTTTTAGATTTTCTGGAAAAATACGGAGCGAAATGGCTTTAAACTTCAGACGGGCAAAGAACATTTAGAAACTCATATTTTCCACTATCGATTTTGTCACGAGTGTGATTAGGGGACCAACAACCAATTGAAGAAAATCGCAGATCAACTTGTATCATAAAACGCTACAAATGCCTTATAATTTTACTATGTACAGCCGGTAACAAAAGCGTCCGAACACTAGCAAAAATTCCTATGTAAAAGAAAAGTACACTTCATACGGTTTTGTTAAATAAATCCTTATCGAATCATGTTCTTACACTGACTAAGAACAAGATTCGATAAGGATTTAGATAACAAAACCGTATGAAGTGTACTTTTTTTTATATAGGAATGTTTGCTAGTGTTCGGACACTTTTGTTACCGACTGTACAGTATTGGTTTTCTTTCTCTTTTTCTTTTTTTTTTTTTTTTTTTTTTTTTTTTTGAAAAATTACTAACATTTTGGGAAGTTTTTTGCTTATAATACGAGTGGATTTCAAGAAAATTTTACAAAACTTGCAGTAAAATTGACGAAACATAAGAGAAATACTATTCTGAAACTTAAAATTCACAAGTATAATATTCACTGAAATATGAGCATTTTTAGTAAATAGCTTTTTACGTCCCCTTAGAAATACCCCTTACGGAATGCATTTTCCCTATAGGCCTAGGACTCTAGTGTAGTCAACCCGCCTTAAGCAACACAACCAAACAACCTAATAAAATTTTCCGGGTGCCAATCTTTAAAACTAATTAAAATCTACCTTTAAATATAAACATATCTAGAAGAATTTCACAGAAGAATATTAACAGTTCATTGCAGGTTTGTTCAATTAATAAAATTTAATTAAATATATTCTAAACACTACAGTAATAAATAACTATTATAATTTTAAATGCCTTTTATACTCCTAATTTATAGTAAATTTGTTCATAGAATCTATAATATTTAAACTCAAGAAAAAAAAAAAAAATTTAATTCAATGATGCGTTTATATCAAATAATCTTATAATTCTGTTTTAATTAAATAAACAATGAAATGCGTTCATGCATAAATATACACGATAACGCTATCTTGTTTAAATTTAATTAAACAATTCATCACAATTCGATTAAAAGCAGACACAAAACTCAGTTTATTTCCCAAACGTCTTAACATCGTAAAATAACATGGAAATACAAGTATGTAAGTTTACTCAACGATAATAAATGAGAAAATTTTAATCGTTTATGAAAGTGTAAAGTAATTGTTGAAAATTTTATTTTCTTTTTCCAACTAAAATTTCAATTTTAATATTTCTTATGAAGATTATTAATTTTATCGAATTAACAATAGACTTTAATCATCGATTGTAATTAAAGATATGTAAATAACATATGATTTATTAAAATTAAATTTTTCTTCTAAATTTTGTGAAATAAAACTAATTTTTCTGTTCACTTTAACTGTCTACGCATGTATATAAAATTCATGATGGATTCATGATTGATTCATGATGTTCCAGTCTAAACTGCTAAACCCATAAGCATGAAAAGTAGTTAAAGCATCACTTCTCTGACGTAGATACCAATAATTTTACTGAATTCGCTTCACAAGAGAAAAAGAGATAGATCTATTGGGATACTTTTCATAACTCTTCGTAAAAAAAAAAAAAAAAAAAAAAAAAAAAAAAATTACTCGTAGGATTTTTCCTTTTAAAATGTAACAAATACGAATGCTTAAAAACTAGTTTCTGGAATTTAACGATTGTTTTCTAAAGAAAAGTGGAGGGAGCAATGCAGACGATGAGATAAAAAGAAATGTATTGGAAAATGTAATTGACATTACTGTTTTAAAAAAAATCAAAATAAAATACAGCTTGCAAAATATAACATATATATATAATAACTGGCATTTATATATGTTTACATATATATATATATATATATATATATATACAGCCCCAAAACTTTATTATTATTATTATTATCATTATCAATATTTTTAATAACTTATAAGTTGTTTGTATTTAAATTCACGCCAGATAAATAAAAAAGAAAAACTATTTTTATCTGGTCTACTATTAAATTTTAATAATATATATATATATATATTATAACGGAGATTAATTGAGTGCCGTACATAGAATAATATCACATTTCATCGATAGCTGAAAAACAAATAAAAACATTGTTATAAATTAATTTCAATAGCAATTTAAAAAGGTCTACGTTCGATATAAAAAGTCAGAGACATATTTTGTTCTTTTATGGATATGCAAGTTTATTTACTAAACAGGAATATTAGCCAAAGCCCGTAAGCATAGAGTACAAAAATTTAATAAATTTTAATGATAACGGTATGGAGTGGGGGAACAGTACGGGATATAAATTCGTAATCCTTTCAGGACTACATATTGCCGGTAAGGCAAGTCAAAAACTGGAGTGAAAAATGAAATTGCTTGGCGTTTACTTTTTACATTTGCCAAGTTCACGGTACTAGAAAGAACAAGGCTGCAATTTTCGTTACGAACAATCGGTGTAATTTTTTGTAAAGGCTACATTAATTCGTTGGTAATTGATTATTGAATATTGACAAGATTTTGCCAAGTTTTTATATCCTGGGAAATGACCAGCGAAGAAAATATTTTCCCTAGCTCTTGGATGCAAATGAGGTGACAAGAAGTAATAAGTCAAACATATATTCTTTCCAGAGCGAAAAGAATTTACATTATGTTAGAATTATGCTAAAGTTAATACTGAGAAAATATCAAAAATTTAATTTCAGTTGCCTTGAAAAAATACGAAAAAGAATATATATATATATATGCATTTAAGATATTCATCGGTTGAAAATACTTACACGCTATAATTAAAATTGTCGTATAAGAATGAATAATTTAATTTATAAATCTATTTATTTAGAAAATTTACCTGCAGTCGGTAACAAAAGTCTCCGAACACTAGCAAAATTTCCTATATAAAAAAAGTACACTTAATACTGTTTTGTTAAATAAATCCTTGTCGAATCCTGTTCTTAGTCAGTCTAAAAACAGGATTCGACAAGGATTTATTTAACAAAATTGTATTAAGTGTACCTTTTTTATGTAGGAATTTTTGCTAGTGTTCGGAGACTTTTGTTAAAAAAGCTAAAAACCCATAGAAATATCATGGGAAAAAAAGCAAAAAAACTCACAATGTCAAGTGTGTTTAAAAAAAAAAACGGCTCGCACCGGAAGTACTAAAAGGACAAAATTGACTAGAAAAAGAAATCGAACAGCGGGAACGGTCGGGCTGGGGCAATGGTCCTGTCGTCCAGGATTAATACGACTCGCCTAACTTTATAATGTAGAAAAAGAAGGGAAAAAAGGCAAAAACCCCATAGAATTAGCATGGGAAGAAAAGCAAAAAAACTCACAATGTCAAGTGTGTTTAAAAAAAAAAAAAAAAAAAAAAAAAAAACAGGCTCACACCGGTAGTACTAAAAGGACAAAATTCACTAGAAAAAGACATGGAACAGCGGGAGCGGGCGGGCTGGGGAATTGGTCCTATCGTCCAGGATTAATACGACTCGATAATCTACATTATATATATATTATAGGCCCGAATTTTACGAACACTCGATTTTAACGAGTAAACTGAGCTGTTTCTTTGCAATAATAAACTACAGGGAGTCTCTAAGAGCTTTGGGGGGGGGGGGGGAGAGTACCAAAAGTCGCCGTCAGCGGAGATTTTGGCACGGCTGTCACGTATGCACTGTAAAATTAACACAATCATATTATGCTCCTAGTGTATACGTGATTTTGAAGCTGTTGAAAAAGAAAAGTGTTAACTATTACAATGGATGCACAGAAAATGGATTATGTAAAGATTCATTAATATTCCAATAAAAAATGCACATTAAGGAATGAATGGCATGCAGTATGAAACAAACGGAGAACATTCTTTTAGTTATCAATGTTTAAATCCAAAGGACTACAAGCAATATGTGCAAATTTACACAATCGAGGTAGATTATACAAATTCCATAGCGCGTACGTGAGGTAGCGCTAAAATCTCCCCTATGGTCGACTTTTGGTATCATTTTATTCATTTATTTGTTTATTTTTTACGCAAATCTTTTTCTATGCCCTTCACAGTCTGTATATATTGTAAAGTTTGGTTTCATTCCGCCATTAGTTTTAGCAGTACAAACCTTCAAACAGTGAAACTTATTTGATAGCCATCCGGCAGTTAGACTATTTTTGCCTTATTAAGGCAAATTATAAATAACATCTATAATAATATGAATAAATAAAAAATAATATGTAAATACACTGATGGAAAAAAAATCCCAACACCAAGAAAAAATTATTGTACAGTAATGAAATTTCAGCAATACATTTGTCTAGGTAACATATTTAATTGATTAAAGTTTCAAGATCCCAGGTAGAGGCATTGGCGAGAAGAGCAATTTCAAATGTGAAATGTTGGTACATTAGTAACCGGTGTAACCGCCAGAATTTTGAATGCAAGCATGCAAACGTGCATGCATTGTGTCGTACAGGTGTCGGATATCAGTTTGTGGGATGGAGTTCCATGCCTGTTGCACTTGGGCGGTCAATGCAGGGACGGTTAATGCTGGTTGTGGTTGACGCTGGAGTTGTCGTCCAATGATGTCCCATACGTGCTCGATTGGAGAAAGATCTGGTGATCTAGCAGGCCAAGGCAACATGTCGACACTCTGTAGAGCATGTTGGGTTACAATAGCGGTATGAGGGCGAGCGTTATCCTGTTGGAAAACACCCCCTTGAATGCTGTTCATGAATGGCAGCACAACAGGTTGTATTACTGGACTGACGTACAAATTTGCAGTCAGGGTGCGTGGGATAACCACGAGAGTGCTCCTGCTGTCATACGAAATTGCTCCCCAAACCATAACTCCAGGAGTAGGCCCTGTGTGTCTAGGCCGCAGACAGGTCGCTAGCAGGCGATCACCTGGCCTCCTTCTAACTAACACACGGCTATCACTGCGACCAAGGCAGAACCGGCTTTCATCAGAAAACACAACAGATATCCACTCCGTCCTCCAATGAGCTCTAGCTTGACACCACTCATTTCGCAAACGGCAGTGGTTTGGAGTCAGTGGAATGCACGCTACAGGGCGTCTGGCTCGGAGCTGTCCTTGAAGTAACCGATTTGTAACAGTTCGTTGTGTCACTGTGGTGCCAACTGCAGCTCGAATTTCAGCTGCAGACGCAGTACGATTAGCCACAGCCATACGCCGAACACGGCGGTCTTCCCGCTCAGTAGTGCCACATGGCCGCCCGGAATCCGGTCTTCTTGAGGCAGTACGTTCCCTTGACCACTGCTGCCAACACTCATGCACAGTGGATACATTCCTGCCAAGTCTTTCTGCAATATCGCGGAAAGAAAACCCACCTTCTCGTAGCCCTACTACACGACCTCGTTCAAACTCAGTGAGCTGTTGATAATGGCTTCTTCGTCTTCTTAGAGGCATCCTTGACTAACATTAACCAATTACGTCAAATCTCAACTGTAAATAACGATCACGAACCTTACAGCGCTTATTTAAAGCAAACCTCATTTGCATGTTCATAGTGTCGCTACTAGCGCCACACTTATGCGCGTAGCTCGAAATTTGAATCGACGTCATCTTTCAGATGTATAAACACGCCTACCAAATTTCGTTTATCTAGCACAGCTCCTTCCTGGTGTTGGGATTTTTTTTTTTCCATCAGTGTATATGTATATTATAATATATGGAATTAAAAAACTTTGTTAAATTCCTAATAAAATGTACAAATATTGTAAGCATGCCTCGCTGAATCATTTTAGAGTTCAAATGCTCGAAATCGCACTGTACTTGTTCATAGAATGTTAGGTTGGAAGAGATAAGGTTACCAATCAAATCTAGATTTAGCAGGTGATGATCTTGGAAAAGTGTAGGGTTGTCCATGGCAGAGTAGAGTTAGTGTAAGAGATGTTTGATAGTCGATTTAGTTTAGTTTAGTGTTTGCTTAAAGTAAAAATATGAGAAGTATTAAAAAAAAAATTTCGAAGTTTTGGGAATTCAGTTGATTGTCCGTTTTTTTTTTTTTTTTTTTTTTTTTGGAGGGTGGGGGAGGGGGCTTGAGAAGCTGAAACTAATGCATTTATTGGTTATTTTTATGCTTAGATCCCGTGATTGAGAAACGAAATAGAAAAAAACAATCAACATTAATGTTTACGATTCGAGCAAAAATTTTGATCGCAGCGCAATCTGGGAGGCTTAATTTTTTAGCAGTACTTTATGTATTCAGTTATAAGCGCTTGTCACACTGTATATTCTAGGCATTGTACTACAGTTTATACTTTTAAAAATAATAATAAGAAATAAAATAAGAAATTAGGTAAGTGTGGATTTGGACCGTGTTATTGGATCCTGCTATTTAAATCGTGAGTCTTAATTACGATTTGTAAAGTCTTTGAAGTTTAGTCCTTCTCTAAAAGTGAAAATAGAGCCACCCCACTTCTCATGCCTATTTAGAAATTGAGGTTACAAGTTTTACTGCAATTTTGGTAATACATTAATTATTGATTATTTAAGATTAAGTTTTAAGTTTAGTTAAGAGAAAGTTAAGATCAAGTGTGAAAGTTCATCCTTTTTTTTTATTTAAAGTTCAAAACAAAATAAGTTAGTTTTTATGCAACTTATCTTCATTTGAGTTATATAAACATTTCTAGTAGTTAAGATGAGAGAAGCAAATAGGGATCAAAATCAGGCTTTGCAGTATACTACAAAAAATATCTAATAATTTTTAAAGAAAATTTTAGCTTGGAAATAAATTTTAACGAATTAAAATATATTCTAGCATTTCGAAAAATAAAAAAATAAATAAATTCATTCTTTGATTTATTATCTTTGACAAAATACTACGATCATTTTATATTTCTACTATTTGAATCGCATTTGTTGAAACAATGAGAATTGATTAAAGTTTTCGATCTACTATCGTCAAATAGTAAATTGGCTTTTAAACAATTTCAGGATGATTAACAATATTTTAAATTTATGTAATATATCTGAATTGCTATATTGTACATAAGCTACAATATATTTTAATGCATTAAAATAAGTTATAGCCTTTCGAAAAACAAATAAATAAATAAATAAAATTGCTCTTTGATTTAATAACTTTGAGGAACTGTTAGGATCATTTTATATTTCTACTATCTAAATCACATATATTGAAACGATTGGGAATTGATCAAAATTTCGATCTGCTATTGTCAAAAAGTAAATTGGCATTTTACCAGTTTCAGGGTGATTAACAATATTTTAAATCTGTGAACGATTATATTTTTTCTAACTTTTTACTCTCTTACCCATAGGGTCGAGAAAGTATTGTTTTAGGGTCAAATTTTCGAACGTGAGTTTTTGATTTATTTACATGTTCTGAGGTCCCCTGAATACGAAAATCATGTTTTTAGCGAATGGTCTGTCTGTCTGTGTGGATGTCTGTGTGTCTGTTATCAGCATATCTCAAGAACAAATAGTAGCAGAAATTCCAAACTCGGTATTATAACTGTTTATCGTATAGGAGGCTACAGTAAGCTTTTCGTTGAGATGAAGCAAATGGTTCGTGTACAGGGACATTCAAAAGTATTCAAATATCTTACGTCTATGGGGGAAATTGCAGGTAAGTAGAATTTAACATCTATAGACTGCACTAAACCAAATGAAACGAATATATATATTTTGTAATAGAGATACTCAACGGGAAAAAAAAATTGTGTATGTAGGAGCCTCGCCCCCCCCCCCCTTGGGGGTAAGTCCCCCTCGAGTAGAGTAAATTTTCATGATGGGTAACTTTCAAAGGAGCTCGTCAATACTATTAACACGAATGGTTGAACCATCGATCTGCGATAATTTAAAATAAATTTATCGATTTCTTTCATTTTTAACAATATATATATATATATATATTATTATTATTATTATTATTATTATTATTTTATTTATTTATTTATTTATTTATTTTTTTTACTTTAATATTGAGAATAAATTCAACATTTTTTTTTTGGATATTTAGTGTTATACTACTTCTCTAATATGGAAATCGTCTGTATTATCATAAAAGATTTTTTTTTTTTTTAATAATAATTCCAATAAATTATATTTAAAAACAGAATCTCCTTATATTATTAAAATCTGTGCGCATCTGTCTGTCTGTCTCTGAGAAATGCTTTGTGACCGGTAAAGCTCCGGCGCTAATGGTCGCAGCGCCTCGAAACAGGTGTTGACAGAATCAGAATTTCTTCATCTCGACATTTTGATAATTTGCTAAGCGATGCGACCCTAATTAGCGGAGATATTAATTAAAACGTTGAGCTATGTCGATCGAAAAATTGCTGAAAATTCACGGATATATGCTTAAAAAGAGACATTCTTACGGAAAAAGTGGAAAATAAATTAGAAATATCAGTCGTATCGTTACAAATAAGGTATCAAATGAAAGGGCTGATTTTTCTCAGTCCGATGGTTTAAACGGCTTATCGATCGGACAATTAGATTTTTTTAAATTAACTAAACTAAAAAAAAAAAAAATGGTGGCAACAAATCACAAGCATTTTAACTTGGCAGACGATAGTCTACAGTCTTGAACGGAAAGAAAAAACATCTGGTGTTTAATGAGGTCACGTTTTTTGTATTGGGAATAAAAATTGCAAATTTCAATACTTTTCAATTTTCCTTTCTCGCACAAAAGACTTATTATGCAGAGTTTTCATCACAACAGGAAGTTGCCGTTCAAATTACACCGATTTTTAAGAATAAGCAAAAAATTTACATTTCAATTGCAAATTAAATTTTATTCTAATACGCGTATTTCAATTTCTAATTATGATTAAATTATTTTTAATACATCATTCGAAAGATATTTTAAAGTTCTTTTATATTATCGAAAGTTTTCACCAGATTTACACGTTTTGTTACCGTAGGTAATGGAATTCGAAATTTCACCTGACTTACACGTTTTGAGGTCTAATGGCGCTGTAATATTTTAAAATTTCAATATTTCAGATTCTAATTATGTTTAAATTTTTTTTTATACGTCATTTGATACACATTTTTAAGTACGGTCACATTATCGAAAGTGGAATTATATCATCGAAAGTTTTCACCAGATTTACACGTTTTGAGGTGTCCTGAATCAGTTTTCTTTTGTATTTCATCTACTAATTTAAATAATTTCATAAGTAATACATCATTAGAAAGCTTTTATGATTTGGAATCGAACAGTGGAATACAGAAATTTCTACCGCCAGATGGCGTTGTAATATTTTCAAATTTCAATATTTCAAATCCTAATTATGATTAAATTATTTTTAATACATCATTCGAAAGATATTTTAAAGTTCTTTTAAATTATCGAACGTTTTTACCAGATTTACACGTTTTCAGGTGTCCTGAATCAGTTTTCTTTTATGGCGCTGTAATAGTTTCAAATTTCAATATTTCAATTTCTAATTATGATTAAATTATTTTTAATACATCATTCTAAAGTTCTTTTAAAGTTCTTTTATATTATCGAAAGTTTTCACCAGATTTACACGTTTTGTGGTCTCCTGAATCAGTTTTCTTTTGTATCTCAGCTAATAATTAAAATAATTTCATAAGTAATACATCATTAGATAGCTTTTATGATTTGGAATCGAACAGTGGAATACAGAAATTTCTACCGCCAGATGGCCCTGTAACATTTTCAAATTTCAAAATTTCTGTCGAAAATTTTCACCAGATTTACACATTTTGAGGTGTCCTGATTACGTTTTCTTTTGCATCTCAGCCAATTGAGTTAGATCGTTAAAAATTGATATACGTAGGTTAATTAAGAGGCACACGGGACTGCGCTGTCGAAGGCAGTGGGGACCCGTCCCGACTTTTTAGCCAATGAGAATTGATTTTTTTTATTTTCTTCTCTTAAGAATAAAAATTTGATTTGAGGAGGAATATGGTAGCGCAGCGCGCGTATACCTTCACACGTGCGCGCGCATGGGTCTGCGCTTCCGAAGGAAGTGCGAAGCCGGCATGAGTTTTTACCCGATCAGAAATGATTTTTTTTAGGGGCCACGAAAGGTCAGGGAAGGAATAGGCGCACGCAGCGCGCACGGGACTGCGATACCGAAAGCAGTGGGGACCCGGTCCGACTTTGTACCCGATGAGAAATGATTTTTTAAATTTTCTTTTCTTAAGAATACAAATTTGACTTGAGAAGGAATATGTGCGCGCAGCGCACGTATACCTTCTTACGTGCCGCGCAGCGCGCATGGGTCTGAGTGGGGATCCGGTGTGAGTTTTTACCCGATCAGAAATGATTTTTTTTTTTAGGGGCACAAAGGGTCAGGGAAGGAATACGCGCGCGCAGCGCTCACGGGACTGCGCTGCCGAAGGCAGTGGGAACCCGGGCTGACTTTTTACCCAATCAGAATTTTTTTTTTTTTTTTTTTTAAATTTCTTTTCTTAACACTAAAAGTTACTGTTAGTGATTCATTAATTTTAGTGATTCATTTGAAAATACTAACCCGCTAGCGGGCGAAGCCAGCTAGTTATTTCTTAATAACCGAATTAAATTCTATATAAATGTAGGTGCATTAATAAATGGGGGGGTTGTGGGGGCGGTAGCCCCCCCCCTCACACAGAACTAATTATTATATAAAACTCTTCCGAAGCCTAATTTGAATTGTTTAACATACGTTTACATAACAGTACTCGTTATCTTACCTCTTAATCTCCAACCTGTAATTATACTATTAAATTTCAGGGTAAGAGAAAGTCGTGTGAGTGACACACCAGATTATTTAAATACTTGAAGTTTTAAACTTTCCTTTCATATTTATCATAGGAGTTTTATTTGTTTTTATTGTTTTAATATTTTACTTTGAAATTTTCTTCTACAGAAATGGAAAAATAAAACGTATTTATTCATTAATATTGTTTTCTTTTATGTTTATCTATTATGATAAAATTGCATATTGTAATTTTTATGTTTATTTTCATTTTTATTTTTTCAAAATAATTTTACTTTATGAGAATGATATAATTAAAATGTAATATATTTCATTAAATGCAATGCTGAGAGTTTGTTTAAGTATAGCAAGCATAGTTATATGTGTTTGGCTTGGTGACATTCTTCGTTTATATAATTAAACGAATATAACTAATTTTATTTTTAGATATTTTACACAGTTTTACTTGTTTTTAGATTTAATCTCATAGTTTATCATCTGCAGTAATACAATGTAAGCTAACAGAATACAAATAATCTCTTACTTTAATATAAAAGAAGATAACTTAAGAAAAGCAGTACTGATACATTAAAAGATAGACTATTTCATAAATATAAAACCAAAATTACATAGATTTCCTTAATTAAATAAATGAAAAGATATGCCAAAACATAAATCAATGTTTACTAAGATTTAAACTTAATTAAAAGCAGATTTATTATTTGATAGCAGCATATCGAAAATTTTGTTAAATTCCCTAGTGTTTCAATATAAGAAAATTAAGATACTAAGATTGTACGAATCTAAAAATGCTTTCTCAAAGTTAATAAATTAAAGAATATGAAAATTGTTTTAGAAAGCGTAGAATGTATGTTTATGCGTTTAATTTATTTTCAATCTAAAATTTCCTTTTAAGATTGCGTAAAAGAGGAAGCTAAAATACGCTGAACATGTAACCAACAGCTTTGAAATATTATTAATGTTTGCTATTTAGAATATTTTATTCTATTCTATTTCTTAAAACAATTTTTATTGATGCCACACGCACCACATAAACTTTTAATTTTATATCTACTTTTTAAGATAGCACGCGACCATGTTTTATATAAAAATTAAATCATTAAATTTTTTTTTTTTACATATTTTTATTTCATTTTGCACGCGCACTTTTTATTTCCTAATTCAAAATTATTTAAAAAAAAAAAAAAAAAAAAAAAAAAACTTTTTCGATAGTGTTTGTTTCGATACTGATTATTATTAATTTTCTTTTCTTTTCTTTTTCTTAAAAAAAAAAAAAAAAAAAAATGATTTTATGAAATTCTGGCAAAAGAGAATTTAGTTTAGGACAGAGGACTATTAGTTTTTTTTTTTTTTTTTTTTTTAATTATAACATCGCTTTCAAATTATTCAATTGCATTTTCGATAAATTTTAGATTTCGATAAATGTCCAAGTATCGAAAAAGGACACCGCAAAAATCCCAGATTGAGACTAATAGTCCTTGGTCCTAAAAAAAACTTTTTATATACCACGTTTTTAAATTTTCTGTTGAATCTTATAGCTGTAGAACTACATTAGCACTTTATCAGTGTGTAGAAAATTTTAAAGTGATAATGACGTCAATTTTTCTGAGATGCATAATTTATTTTTTTACAAATTTTTAATGGTCACGTTTAATTAAATGTATTTATTTTTATGTATGTATGTATTTATTTTTTTTTTCAACTATTAAATTATAACTAATGTTTATTCTCATATTTTAATTAATTAAAAGAAAACTTTGCAACGTAATATCTTTTATAACTTGATGTGTATAGTGTCCACACAAAAAATGAACACATTTTAGAAATCTTTTAAAAAGTTATAACATCTATGCAGTATCTTTTTAAAAAAATTCATTAGTTTTCACTAAAAAAAAACATTTTTTTTTAAATGGCCAACTTTCATCACCAAAGTAGTTAAGTCTAGACCAATCAAAAATAGGAGTGGTCCACCCGGATGTGTTCCCGACAAACTCTTTGCTTTATTTATAAGATATACATATATGTATATATATATATATATATATACAGGGTGCGGCAGCTATTTGAGAACAAATTGATGTCCATAGAAAAAAAGCAACAAACAAAGGAAAAAGAGCATTTATTACATATTAAAGTTTCGTACAGATGATCAGATACATAGAGGACGACATCATTCAATGAACCCACCATTAGCGGCAATAACGGCTTCTATGCGTTGTCGAAACCGACTGCAGGCAGTAATGAGATGTGTCTTGGGAATTTTTGCCATTGCATCCACAATAACAGCTCTAAGAGCTGCAAGAGTGTTGTGGGAACGACGATTGGAGTCCCTCTCAACTACGTCCCACACATAGTTGCCCATTGGATTGAGATCTGGGGAGCAGGGGGGCCAAATGTTCGGTGTGACATGATCGTCAAAATTCCCTGTCATCCATTCTTGGGTTGTTCTAGCTGTATGGGATGGTGGCGAGTCTTGTTGGAAAGCATACAGCCTCCCATGTGCTACAGTACTGATCCAGAGCTTGACAGCTCTTTCTAACACAACTGACAACTCTTTCAATCTCTTTACAATTGAGTTATCTTTTTAATGAATTTTGCACTTAAACAATCAATTAATAAGTTATCTTGTCTTTTATACAGGATAAATTTAACTACTGGATCTGCAGATCAGGAGCTTCAACGTCCTATCCGCATCATTCATTACTCAGCAGGTAATTTTTACTTATTATATAGTACTTAAAATAATTATATATACATATAATTAACTCAGTACATAACCAGATACGGGTAGGAGGGAGGCTATCGCCCCCTCAACCCCGCGTTGTATCCGTCTGTTTACATCTATCTGTATATATATATATTAGGTCGTTGCAAAAGTTCGTGCGGACGCGGATCTATTTACTGCCTCCAGAGACGAGAGATTCTATCGCCGTGGTATACATTTGTTACCCGAAAAATGGGCAAAGGTAGTAGAAAGTAATGGAGAGTATTTTGATTAAAAATTGTCATTTGATTTGATGTATTTTTATGAGATGAAGCAATAAAAAACCGCACGAATTTATGCAAAGACCTAATATTTCCTCGTAACTCATAACCTTACGTTAATTCCTTGTAACTCATAAACACTTGTACCAAATATCATGTAACATGATTGATTAAATTATCGGAATTATTTTGTGTAGTCCTGTAAACTAATTAACAATCTCCTCCTACTATTTTCTAAAGAAACTTTGCTTTTTAACATTCTATTAATGTTTGTTTATTTAATTAAGTTTAATAGAGTGTAACCATGTTAAAATGCATAAATAAGAAATACTTTCTATAGACCGTAATGGTAGAAAATTCATTTGGGTGTCCCTGTACTACACGAGCCACAGTAATTATACGCACTAATAAAATATTTAAACTAATTCAATGGAACTCATTAACATTGAACCAAATTGGACATGACTGGGTGATTACAGAATGCCATAGAAATTCTTTTGTGTGTTCCTGTAAATAAATTATTTGGTCTATACATACCTTCTTTTTTTTTTTTTTTTTATGTAATATTGAGAATAAATTCAACTTTTTTGGATATTTAGTGTTATACCACTTTTCTAATATGGAAATCGTTACCATTTCCAGGAAAGCTGTTCGGGAATTGAATTAAATCACTCATAGAGATATGGTAAATAATGTATGGTTTAAGCTAAATATTCATTGCTTGTTTTTTTGTATATTTACACGGTTTGAGGCTTCCTGATAACCGTAGTCAAGTTCTTTAACGTTTGATTTTTGTCTGTGTCTCTTAGAATAACTTAAAATCGAATAATTTTAGGAGATCCAAATGTTGTATTGTGAAGTTAATATAAGTTTGTTGCTGCAAAAGTTTCATCAAGATTGATAAGTTTCGAGAAATGTTGTGTGGAAAATACTCTGTATAATTTTAAGTAAACTTTTATTTTAATAACAGAATTAAATTCTATATAAATGTAGGTACTATGGTGGTTCGAATAAAACTTTTTTTTAAATTTCAAATCGCTATAGTGCATAAAAGTTGCCATTGGTATAGACATGAAAAAAGCACTAATTATTATTTTTTAATAAATTTGCCTTCCGGTCGCGCAATGCCATCAAAGTTAGCAAAAAAATGGGATAAACCTTAATTTTTCCTAAATTTTTTAAGCACGCCAGATGGTTTTAATTGCATTCCTATACCATGAATTAACTGCTTAAAGTATGTAAAATCAATATATATGCACTTTTTATACATTTGTTTTATATCTTCCGGTCGCGCAACATAGTACAAAATGAGCAAAATTAGTAGTTTTTGCAAAATTTCAAAGTTTGACTGTTTAGTACATTTTAATCATACGACTTTTAGAGATGCTATAGTTTAGTTCTATTACAATAATATATTTAAAATCCAAACATATAAGATAAACGTGGCTATAAGATAGGCGTGGCGTACGTGACGAATGCCACCGATGCGCGCGCAACGCATGCCAGTCTCAGCCATTATCGTTTCCCGCTATTTTCTTCAGTCTGCTCATGCCGCTAGCTCTAGTCAGTACTAGATTGTGTTGTGCTTCAGTCCGTATTCTACTTTTGCGTTCAGTGTTTGTACTTGAATACGACAGTTATTGATACAATGAATGTACCAATAAAAGTTGGTATAGGTACAATAACTAGAAAAGATTTTGAGTGCCCTATTTTTAGTCGCCCACGAGACTTGTTGCACAACAAGCTTCCTACTCATGAAAATGTCCTTCGCTGCTGCTTTCAACAGAGATTCAACCTAGCTGTGACAATAAACAACAAGATTGTATCTTTTTCAAGAGTAGCCTCAACAGTAGCAAAGAAAATTATCGGTTTATATGACAAAGCCTCGATCCCAACTGTTACGGAGTACAGAGTCATCTAGCTAATTAGTTCTTACTACGAATCATACAGTAAACTTAAAATGTCGTTTCATCGTGACAAAGATAAACCAGCATTCAAACTTAAACTTGACAATTTCAAGGAGAAAAAATGCTCTCTTTTAGATGTCGCGGCGTGTAAATGTGCAAGTACATAAACCTTAATTCCAAAGGTGGAATATTTTTTCTTCTTTCACAAATGCAGTTCACACTTAGAGGATATACTCATGTATCTGGAGATTTCTTACATGAACAGTCATTAGCAACAATTACACATTTACACGCCGCGATATCAAAAAGAGAGCATCCTTCCTTCTTCAAATTCTCAAGTTTAAGTTTGAATGCTGGTTAATCTTTGTCACGATGAAACGACTTTCTGAGTTTACTGTATGATTCGTAGTAAGAACTAATTAGCTGGATGACTCTGTACTCCGTAACTGTTGGGATCAAGGCTTTGTCATATAAACCGATAATTTTCTTTGCCACTGTTGAGGCTTCTCTTGAAAAAGATACACTCTTGTTGTTTATTGTCACAGCTAGGTTGAATCTCTGTTGAAAGCAGCAGCGAAGGACATCTTCATGAGTAGGAAGCTTGTTGTGTAACAAGTCTCGTGGGTGACCAAAAATAGAGCACTTAAAATCTTTTCTAGTTATTGTACCTATACCAACTTTCTTTGGCACATCCATTGTATCAATAACTGTCGTATTCAAGTACAAACACTGAACGCAAAAGCAGACAGAAAAATAAGGAATTAAGTACAACACAATCTAGTATTGATTCGAGCTAGCGGCATAAGCAGACTGAAGAAAATAGCAGGAAACGATAATGGCTGCGACTGGCTGCGCTGCGCGCGCATCGCTGGCATTCGTCACGTACGCCACGTCTATCTTACAGCCATGTTTATCTTATATGCTTGGATTTTAAATATATTATTGTAATAGAATTAAACTATAGCATCTCTAAAAGTCGTATGATTAAAATGTACTAAATAGTCAAACTTTGAAATTTTGAAAAAACTACTAATTTTCCTCATTTTGTACTATGTTGCGCGACCGGAAGACATGAAACAAATATATAATAAGTGCATATATATTGATTTTATATACTTTTAGTAGTTAATTCATGGGATAGGAACGCAATTAAAACCATCTGGCTTGCTTAAACAAATTATGAAAAATTAAGGTTTTCCACAATTTTTTGCTAACTTCGATGGCATTGCGCGACCGGAAGACAAATTAATAAAAAAAATAATAATTAGTGCTTTTTTCGTGTCTATACCAATGGCAACTTTTGTGCACTATAGCAATCTGAAATTTAAAAAAAAAAAGTTTTTTTCGAACCACCCTAGTAGGTACATTAATGAAACGGGGGGTTGAGAGGGGCGGTAGCCTCCTCAAACAGAACTAATTATCACATAAAACTCTTCCGAAGCCTAATTTGAATTGTTTAACCTCGTTATCTTACCTCTTAATCTCCAACCTGTATTTATAGTATTAAATTTCAGGTTAAGAGAAAGTCGTGTGAGTGACACACCAGATTATTTCTAGAGAACACATATTTTCAAGTATCTTAACAATGTATGATGCTCCCATTATGTTAAAATGCATTTAAATGAAAATCTGTTCATAGGCTCTTATGTTATGAAATTCTTTTCTGTGTTCTTGTTAAGTAACCATAAACATTATACAAGCCAATAAAAAATATACAACTTATTCTATGTAGCTCATGAGAGGCTATCCAAAATTTGACATAATTTGGAGGATTACATGACATTGTCGAAACACTTTTGTAAGGTCCTTTACATTAATTGCACTGCTCGTCATGAAAATTGCGTCTGATACCATTTCATCATATTCTTACATAAAATGACCTCCTGAATCCGAATAGGACGCCCATTTTGCCCTATCACCCACTATTTCTTAGGACCTATTTTTATTATTATTTCGGTGATTTTATGGCTATAAATTTATTTGATTTTTAGGAGGGAGGAGGATTATTTTAACCGTAAAATATCTTCTGAGGGGCTACAGTGTTGGAAAATTCTAAAACATGCGCTGAGAAAAAAAATATATCGCCTTCCAACAGAATGAATAAGTGGCCATATTCTAAATCCCTTAACTAGAAATATAGATTACCAAGGTATGCGCATAAGGCACGCCAATAAACTGAACAGACGAAATGATCGAGAATTTTCAGTGTACAAATTTCTAGATGGTGAAACAATATTCTGAATTATTTGTATTGCGAGAAATTCTCGCTTGATTTTTTAGAATTTGGTAACAAATCAAGACTATAGTTGCTGAAACCTGCTTCTTGTAGTCTCATTTATTTGCAGAGATTTTTAAATAACTTTGCCCTCGAGAATATAGGCAAATTCCCTAGAATTCTAATAGGGGCTTCTAGAATTCGCTTTGCAAGGGGACTAGAATTTACAAGGATGATATGGAACTATTTTTTCTAGAGCCACAATTTAGATTCTAGATGTCCGTTACAGAATTTTTTCTCAGTGGGGACATTTGCGACAAGGGAAGAATTGGGGGGGGGGGGGATTTGCCACTGAAATCATGCATTACATATCTTATATTTTTTAAATCTGTTATTAATGCTATTTAAAATATATATATATATATATATATATATTTAGGTGTTAAATTAATTATTTTTCATTCTTCAAACCAAATTCATGGTCATAAAATTATCGAACAGGGAAAGAAATTGAGGGAGGGGGTGGTGTATCTAGAAAACGGTGGGTGACTTGGCAAAATGGGAGT